>CAXIWS010000871.1:0-43354 GCA_964036195.1 Sphaerolaimus hirsutus
GAAACACAAATGAAATTTAATTGACATAATTAATTTACTGCACATTTCAAAACAACATTAAAATCACTGCAATACAACATGATCTCAGATGATCACCAAAAACATCATCACAGTTCCCACGTTTCTTGCACATCTCACCCTGATCTGCATATTAATTTTACCTTAATAGCAATGATGTTGATGAAAGTGTTGAATACTATCAGCACATTGCCAACACTTGGTGGCTTACACTAGCCAAAGTTTCATGATCAGAACTTAAAGCAGCGTTGAGCTAGAGCACCATTTGTACATCAGTACAAAATGACCGAAATTGTAACCCCCACAGTTCCGCAGTGGGTGGAGCTAGAGGGGTGACATTTTGAGTGAAAACTCAAAACACCTGATATATAAACGTGTTAAAATTTGATAACCGTAGCTTACCCCTAGCGCGAATGGCGAGCACTGCCCGGGGACTTTTCAGCCCGACCATGTAGTATTTAATTAACAACATACCTCATCAATCATTCTTCTGTGTAGTCTGACATCCACAATGCCCCTCATTTGTAATCCTTTGCTGGTGAGGTCAAAAATAATATTACTGCCATATCTCCTATTGTAAGCTGGCACCAATAACTTCAATGTTGCATTTGACCGATTAGAGTTGTCCACGTGAAGTACAGCATGTTCCCATGCGCTTGCAATATCATCATGTTCAGGCAAGTTGAGCCATAATTCAGCTGACAAACTTGGCTGGGACAGAGGTAGAGTTATGTTGAATGTATAGTGACAAGTAGACTTTTGATCCTGGCTATGGTGACGTAATCTGTGCCCATTTTGGTCTGTGTGTTTGGTGAGGTTGGGGTTTGTTGGCAGTGTGCCAGATGCCTCTAGATGGTTTGTGTGTAAGGAAAGATTTTAACGTTTACACTTTACAGTGGTCCTTGGAGGGATCTGGTCAGCTATTTGTAACTTGAAAAATAGCAAGTCTTCAAATGGTTTGTTCAAACAAATTTCCAGAAGTGCCTTACTCTGCACCACAGGTGCCAAATGTCAAAGTGACAAGAAAAGTGTCAAGTGTCAAGTTATAGTTTGTGAGTCAAATTGCAAGTTATTACGTTTGAAAATTCACTTCTCACTTACAAGATTACTCATCACTTGACATTCACTTATAATTTGGTTGTTACTAAGCACTTCTCTTATCACAAATTCACTTGTGGAATTGGCCCCTGGTCAAATTTAAAAAATTATTTGAAAAATTAAAAATTCATAAATACTTTATATCCACGAATAACCCCGCGTTCTCCCCATCAAAAAACATACCCCCTCTTGTACCCCCCCCCCCTAATAACTCCCGCCCTGTTATAATAGCAGGGTGAGGAACAATAACACCTCCCCTCAAATACCTCCCCCATGATGGGTATCAAAAATGTTTTATGTATCTGTTCTGTAAATTTTTGGTATTATGCTTCAGTGGGTATTATCGTTCCAATTATGGAATTTGTATTCTAAGTTATGATTTATGAAATCAAGTTAACCCCTTTCCAGAAACTTGATCGTGCATTTTATGCAAAATTCTGATAGAAAATTGATCCGCCCCTAGAATCCCAATCCTCCCCTTGAATAACTCCCCAGTCTAAAAAAATTTGACGCAAAAATAACTCTCCTGGGACTTATTCGAGAATATACGGCATTTCAAACAACCAACCATTATATTGCACTGGCCGGAACCAATTATGTGCTGGTCTCAAAGTGTCTCCTTGTAAAATAGCGGGCACTAATTCACTTGGCCAGCTGCCAAATGGATCATTTGAACCACTTTGATCTTGGTTCAGTCCTAATTCCCTCCTTTTTCTTAATAACAATGATGTTTCATCAGGTATTCGGAATTGGTCCATAATTTTTCGCTTTATTAGTGCAATGTGTAATTCATCCAGTGTGTGTAAGGTGTGGGCGCTGTAAAATTGGGTTTTTGATGTGCTGTAAATTCTTGAAAGGTCCCATCCCATGACAAAGAAATAACTCCTCCCCTCAAATAACCCCCCGCCCCTCGCATAACTCTCAAGTCAATAACGGTTTGACAAATGATAACTCCCCTGGTGGCAATCCCAAGCCCTGTAAAGTGTAAAGTTAAGTGTCAAATGTAAAGTCAAATGCAATATCAAATGTCAATTGTCATGCAAAGTGTCATATAGTGTCATGCAAAGTGTCACTCAGGTGCTTGTATGTATTTATTGTTTTTACCGATTCGATCAGAGGAAATTTAGACGTATTGAGACAGTACTCGAGTGTCTGTATTTTTCAAGTAAACGTAAATATGTATGTTTTTGACCGTCTCACTTCTAAAAAAAGTCATCTAAGATTAAGCTAACCTTTCACCTTCTGAAACAATTTCTGATCTCCTCTCATTATCAGCATCATTAAAATTATTTTCACTGCCGCAATTCATGCACACGGATTGGCACAGTGCAAAAATGATAAGAAATGATAGTAGGGATATAAAAATTGAGTTGGACATGTTTCAAGATGAATAAAAATTGGTTCAGAAATAATTCAAATCGTTTTGTACTGTTTTTTAGGTAATGATTATAATCTTGTGATAGTTTAATAACGTGTAAAATCACTATGCATGTGATATACATAAAATTCTGAACGTTTTTGGTTGTAGCCTGAACATTTTATTGATACCTAAATTAGCTAAAGGCGTTCCTTCTGATCTGCAAGAAAATTGTATGAATAAGTTTAAGTCACAAGTTAATTTGTAATGAATCAAAAATGTAAATATTGCCCAATTATTTGAAAACATGTGACTCAACCAAAACAAGTGTTACATCACAAACATTTTGTATTTATGCTGTAAATATGCATGTAATGTGGAGCCGCACGCTTTCCTTTGTGTTTGCCGCCCACATAATGAAGGAGTGGGCTACCCCTGATTATTATAATCGTTTGATTTTAATAATTATTTAATTATCTATAATTATACTCAGTGGACATCACACTTAGTATGGAAACTTACCATAACCCATCGGAATGAGGAACTAAAAATTATACACACTTTTTATCATAATATGTCATTTAATATGAGTAATTAATTGCGAAATTTATCACAAGATTTTTTTCATTAAATTATGGTAGGATTCTGCACATACTTTGCGGTCCGTCGAGTATACGCATTGACCGTATTACCTCGAAATACCCCCATGGGGGTTTATTATTACGCCAGCAAAATTTGAGGGGGGTTAATCCCAGGGGGGGTTTATTATTTCGCCAGCAAAATTTGAGGGGGGTTAATTCCAGGGGGTTTATTATTTCGTCAGAAATTTTCGTAATGATTGAGGTAAATAGTAGCCATTTGCGTACACAAAATAGGTGAAAAAATGTATCTAAACAGGATATATTTGGACATAAAAATGTAGATAGCTACACAAACTAGTCTATGTGTAGCTGCAATGGAAATTAGCAGTAATATACATCATGTATTTACATCGCATACATGACGTATTTATTACGTACATGATGTACATCATTCCAAAGGGGGGGGGGTATTTCGAGGGGGGAGTTTATTATTTCCCCAGCCCATTTTGAGGGGGGGGGGGGGGTTAATTTGAGGTAATACGGTACATCGGTCTGGGGTTGGGGGGAGGATAATTGCACACGTGTATTTGAAGGATGTGCTTCTAAAAGTACCAATCTACAAAAAATCGATTTTGAGATAATCACAATTGAAAGTTTGGAGTATGCAATACCCATACATGGGTATTGGGTATGGGAATTTTGGGTATGGGTATTTCGGCCATATTGTTGGGTATCCACATGCATGGGTATAATCATTGATTATACACATAACACTAGCTATATACAATTTAGTGAATTATATTTTTGTAGTACAGTACATTTTAAAGGAACAAATTGGTAATACACTACCGTGCAGAATAGTTGAGACTTTTTGCGCTGTGTGATAAATGTTGCCAGAATTTTGAAATGGTTGATATGCAAAACATTTGGATACTATACATGGGTACCCTGGGGGGTTGACTACACATGCCCATGATGACCGCCCCTCAAGTTCAAATCTGTGTATATTCCTAGTGTACAAACATATTGACTCAGTTTGTTCATGTTTCAGAATAGTTGAGACTTTTCTTGTTTTGGGCAGTAGCCACCCAGTATCTCACTTTAAAGTCTATATACACCTCCTATGTTCATTTTTTAACAAAATTTTCACCATGGCAACTGCTTGCCTGCATCGCTGAGCTCTGTGTGCAGCAAGAAACATTCTAAGCATGAACAGTGTATGGCAATGCATATATGGAAATGTGGCATTTATTAATTTTTGCTGCAGTTTTGCATCCATTGCCAGCAACTCTGAAATGGGGGTAGGCATACTACTGGGTGGGGCTATTTGGTGTGTAAATTTGAGGTTTTGGCTTTGCTCTATTAGGGAGAAAAGTTGGCCCAACTGTGAATGAGTAATGTGCAATTATTTTGGATGGAATGGAGATGGAAGTTTGTAAGTGCAATAACTTTTGATTGGAAAGAGATATTGAAAAAACGTTGTTGTCATATTAATTCTCTCTGTCTAAAGTATGTTATAGACTGTTCAATAACAAAATTTTCATGCTGCAAATCCCAGTAAAATAAGCATAAAATATTTATACACCATTGAAAACTTTGAAGTGCCATAACTTTTGATTGGAAAGAGATATTGAACTCATTTCTGTTTTAAATGAATCCTCGTTGTCTAAAGTATATGATAGCATGTTCAAAAAAATTATTTTTTCATGTTCAAAAACTGGGTCAAATTGACATACGGAATTTAGACATCACTAAACCGACCACAAAAATAGAATCTACAGGTTGTTCCGATCATTTGAAGTGTTGAATGATTCAAATCAGCCCAGAAATGGTTGAGTTATTAAGCTTCAAAGACACTCATCCAGATTGCCCATTTTTTGTATATTTATTGACCATCTTTTTATGGACCCCCATTATCTCAGGCCTGGGGGTTTATTTGAGTGAACAAAAAATTTTCGTTGTAGCCCCAGCATCAAACCCCAACATACTCAAACGGCATCAAAATTGGGCAAGGGACAAGAAACTGGGAAGCAAAAAAGTGCTGTGGACCCCCAGCCTACTGTTTCTCTATGTGTGAAAAGTCTCAACTATTCTGCACGGTAGTGTAGACTGTAGATCGGTATTTTTTAAAGCACAAAATCAGACAGCTGTACATCGGTACTTTTACCCATAATAAAAAAGCACAAAATGAGTTTTTGCTCAATCGGACACTGATCTGACATCGGTACTTTTAGAAGCACAAAAAATAATGTGCAGATCGGTACATTTAAAAGAATGATTTTGAAAAAAGTGTGTAGATCGGTACTTTGGGCAAGGGACTTTCGGTACTTTTTCACATATTTTTTCGGGGATTTATTTACCAGTCTGTGGTTACTCTACGGCTTGGTATGGTGGAAGTTCAATTTATTTTTTACTACCCTACACGTTTGGCTATTTTTACATTAGAATTTGGTGCGGTGCAGACGCCGGATACACTTTTTGAGCTAATTTACGCGTTCAACAATTTTCTCTCTAAAACTGCTTTGGTAGCCGGTTTGGCTGACCGATATATCCACTAAGTTGTTACTGCAAAGTATTTTGTTTGTGTACCAGGCGAGTGGTATCGCTTTTTTCTACCCTCCAAAACACAGTTTTGGTGTCTTGCGTCCAGGGCCTAGACAGCCCTGACACGTGTATCAGGCGTCTACACATCCTTCAAATTTTAACTCGTTGCAAAGTAGGCATGGGAATTGTGGCGATTTTGTAAAAGTGGATTTTACTTTTGTTCCTACTTTTTCTTACAAATTTGTACGAACTAATTCTTGTTCTGGCGTTTACACAAAACCATGTGGTTACCCGTGTAAACTGTGCACCAAAATCGCACCTTTAAATTACGTTGAAAGTCTGTGTAGCAGAAGTCGGATTTACGTTGAGGATAATAAAGATTGGAACTGTAAAAGTCAAAATGTTGTTTATTGTATCTCTTGTACTACTTGTTCATTGAAATATATCGGGCAAACCAGTCAAAGATTTCGGGACCGCATGAGACAACATATGCGTTCTTTTGAGAAAAGTGAAATGTCAACACCTTTGGTTAAACATTTTTCATGCACCACCTCTCATACCCCAGTCTTTCAGATACTTGCAGCTGTCCCACGTGAACATTTGACACATGTTGAGGACCTATTTATTAAGGCCACAGGTTCAGTGTACCCAACAGGGTTAAATGATAAGGTAAAGGGTCTTGGGTTTGCTTGTGATGAAATAGGTGATATGGAAAACAATGAGTGTTCTAATCTGCCATATGGTGGCTTAACGTTACCCAGGCGTTTTCGATCGCATGGTAAACGTAAAAATAATCGCGGAAATATTTATTCGGTTCAAGGCATTTTAGAACAATTATTGTTAAATACTGATAATCTGGAAGGTTTAGCGCTTGCCAGACGTGTTTGGACAGTGTTGAAGGGATTGCCAAATTACCAGAAAAAAGATTTAATTGAGTGCTTCAATTTACTTGATAAGTCCCTACTGAATGCTTTAGATTTACAAACACTTTACATAGTGAAAGCTTTTGTATGTAAACTAAATATTTGGAGCAAAAAAGCTGTTGATACACGCAAGCCAGTGCGTTTTTGTTGCCTCTACGTGAATCGTCGGTTAGAAAATGTAAATTTGCAAAATTTGATGAATAGTAGGGCGGTAAAACAGATTGTGGGCCAAACGTTTTTTGATGAAAATAAAATCGAATTAGTTTACAGATACCAGAGGCCGATCTGTTCCGCACTCCTTAATCATAACAAGCTGTATTCAAAAATGGACCAGACCCGCCTTAAAGACATATTGAAGATGGAATGTCAATGTCATGGCTCTGCTTATTTACACGAACCAGCTGGACATGTGATTACAGGTAATCTAGATGTGTTGCAGTGCCGTGAGTTGACAAGTTTACTTCAAAAGGGGTCTAAGTTTGTTTTACCGGCCAAAAATTCCAAAGTACTAGCGTTTAATGAAGCGTGGAGGGTTATCACAACATTTGCAAAAAAATTTGGTAGCATATTTCTTGAGGAGGCGATATTAAATGCTCTGAAACAGCCAATTTTGGATAGATTGGATTTGCCTGTGCGTGAAACAAAGCATATTTATAAAGAAAAGTTTTTCTACATTAATAAAGTAAAAACTTTACATAATAAATATGTTCTTGCGCCAGCAGATAAAGCTTCAAATAATGTTGTGATTACCTGTCTTAAGTATAACACTGAAGTGATTTGCAAGGAGCTGGGTATTTCTTACGAAGAAGGGAATCTTACTATAAGAGGGAATGATACTTACGTACCAGTTGCAGAGTGCAAAACTAGTATAATTGACAGACATTCTTCTTTTTGTGATAGTTTTGGAATGCCACTTGATGAAAATGATCGACTACTGCCTCATATTTTTATTATTCCGAAACTACATAAATTTCCCTATAAATTCAGATCGATTGCCAGCGGTACACGCAGTTCTATGAAAAATCTATCGATCCTGCTGCATAGAACATTACAACATTTTCGCAAACATTTGGAGAGGTACTATGGATCATTTGAAAGAAGTAGGCAAAATCGTTGTAACAGCTTCTGGTCAGTTAACAATTCTTTACAAGTTGTGAAAAGGTTGGATCGTTACAATATGGAAAAAAGCAAAGGTACAATTTTATCTGGCGATTTTTCTTCCATGTACCCTAGTATTCCACAAAGTCTTTTGTTACGAAATTTGAGAGATTTGACTAGTTTTTGTTTACGAAAAAGTGGTAAAAAGTATCTAAATGTTGGTTACACAAATAGCTGGTACTCAAATAAAATGAGTGACATCTGTTTAGACCAGTGCGATGTTCACACGCTGATCCACACCGTAGTTACTGAGTCCTATATAGATTTTGCGGGCACGATTTTCAAGCAAATTAAAGGTATAGCACAGGGTGGTGCGTCAAGTCCCATGTGTGCAGATTTATGTCTTACCTGGATGGAAATTAATTTTTGTAACAATCCAGTTAACAAAAATCTGCTCGGCCATATGAGACATTTTTCACGTTACATTGATGATGTTTTTGGTATATGCTTGAGTAACGTGAAAATGGACGACATCATACCTAAGGTTTATGGTAATCACTTGATTATAAATTCTACTAACAAAAGTTCTACTTCATGTGATTACCTGGACCTATCTATTTCGCTTGAAAATGGTGCCCACTACTCTGTTTTTAACAAAACGGATAGCTTTAATTTTAAAGTTATTCGATTTACACACAGTGACTCAAATCAATGTATACGACTTGGATACGATACCTACTACAGTCAGTTAGTCAGAATTATTAGGCTATCTGATAACTATGATAGCTTTTTGGCTCGAACCACAGAACTTACAATTTTGTTCATAGAACAAGACTATGAAAGAGGAAGTATTTTTCAAAAGCTTCTAAAATTCATTTCTATCTATGAAAATAAAATTAGAAAGATAGGTGGTGGCTCAAGAAGGGAGTTACTGCAGATGGCAAATACTCTAGTAAATCGTTGAAAGTTTTTTCGAACTTTTTGATAGTAGTGTCTCCCTTGCTATTCAGGGTTATTTTTCAAAGTTTGGTACTGTAAAAAGTGACCTTTTTGGCAAAGCGCCCAACTTTGAAAAATACAAATTTTCTCTGCGCGTTTTCTGTGGAAAACGGTATTTTCGCTGTTGATTTATCACAGTGTCACGTGTCAGACCATTCCTGGTTTTTACGGAAAACAATTTCTAGCAATCGCAGTTACTAATCGGGCGGACAATTTTCCACTATGACGTCGAACGACTCGAACACGGCGGCGAACAGTAGCCGCAAGCGCACGAACGAGGGCACGTTGGACAGCGCAGCGCCACGTGCCAAACACCAAGCTAAAGAGCCGCGTATCCAGCAGAAATACCTCAACATGCTGTATGAAAAGAAGCGGGCGGAACAAGCGAAGAAAGAGGTTCCTGAACGCGACCCGGTCAGTATTTTGGTGTGGAGTTTTGTCAATGCATCTGGTATGCATTGGTTGGCTTACGTGAATCTGTACTGAGTGCCTTTTTTGAAATCCCACCCTTCCCTGAGTCAAATCAGTTCTCTGGTGTTCAGCTGGTTTTTTAAAAAAAACCTTTTTGAAAAAACCCCGTTTTTGAAAAAACTTTTCCCTTTTGAAAAAGTAACACCTAACCCCACTTTTTCCTGTCCACCCTAATTAGTGGATTTTCACCCCAGATCCTGGTTAATACTTGAGATTGAGATGGAGTGACATAATTTTTCTTCCCTCTCGGAATCTAACCTTTTACAATCCACCCCCACCCACCTTAATATTGGAGTTTTGTTACATTTACTTTTGGACTGCCTTTTTTGGTTGATTTTTACTGGTGCTCTTGACTACACGCCTTTTTATGCTAGAAACACTGGGCCCAGGGGCACCAGACCTGGGGCCAGAGTTTCCGCTACAATGTGATGGATTGTAAACAAACAGGCCCACCCTCGATGGTTACCTGTGTTTGCTCTGCAATCCTTAATTTTTTCTGAAATTTTGATGACTTTTCTTCCTTCTTAAACGAAGCTCACTTAGTTCCCGCCGTCACAATCGTTTTTTAAAGTTACAAAATACCGAAATATTAATGTGGGGGACACATTGATTGCGTGGGGTGGGAAGAGGCGTGTCTACATAATTGTTTGAAATTCTGTCTATTCTGATTCTGTAAATTTCGATTTTGACATTCAACCCCCGCTGGAAAATTGCCAAATAATATTTTAAACTGAAAATATTTTTATTTATATGTCACAACAGCGTATTTAATTTTAAAGACACAAAAGCTGAAAAAGCTTGTAGATCGGTACTTTTAAAATTTCAAAAACCGTATTTTGCGATTTTTTTGCTTTTTTCGACCCCCCATATCTCAACATTGAATTTCGCACCCCCCACATATTATATATTTTTTTGAAGCGCATGTTTATGGGGACCCCAAAAATGGTCCTAACTCAAATTTGAAAAATTTGTAGATCGGTACTTTTAGAAGCACACACTTCATTTGCACAGCACTTACACGCAATTACACATGATTGCACCCAACATACACTCAAAAAATCAGTGAGATTTGGCAATTTGTCGCATTATTGAAGAGTGTCTTCGCCTATGCCTATTTCGCACATACGCCTGTTTCGCACATAGCCCCGTTTCGCACATAGTACCAGTTATGTGCGAAACAGGCCTTGTGCCGGCCGGGTTTCATCCATGTGCAAAACGGGCGTATTTCCTCGCTCACACACACTAGTTTAACGAACTACAACGCATTCGAGTTTTACCGGAACGAGTTATTTTTTATCCCCATCAACTGGAGTTGACGGATGTCTCATTCCAGTAAACTCAAATGTGTTCAAAATTGATTTCAAAACTCAAAAATCTTCGGTTGACGATTTTTGTGTGTGTAGAGCCATTCAATCAAATGTAAGGCGCATGTAAGGCGCCAGGCACTGAAATGTGAGCGCTGAAATTAGGTATGTTCAGCTTTCAGCGCTTACCGTATGTCTTCTGGTAGAATGACACCTCCAATAACGGGCAACGGCAGCTTTTGGCGCGTTTGCGCTCAAGAAAGAAATATAGGACGGCACACTCCAATTAAACGGTAGTCTCCACTCCAGCGGCAGGTAGAAATTACATTGGAAGAGTGCCAAAACGCATACCGTATTACCTCGAAATACCCCCATGGGGGTTTATTATTTCGCCAGCAAAATTTGAGGGGGGTAATTCGAGGGGGGATTTTATTATTTCGCCAGAAATTTTATCATTGCATACATGATGTACATCATTCGGGAGGGGGGTATTTCGAGGGGGGGGTTTATTATTTCCCCAGCCCATTTTGAGGCGGGTTTAATTCGAGGGGGGGGGTTAATTCAAGGGAGGGGGATTCAAGGGAGGTAATACAGTAAATATAAAAAGTGAATGGTTCAAAAGTGAAGAGGAAACGTTCAAAACATTCAAACAAATGTTAGATTTCAATTTGATGCTCTCTGATATAAAAACATTGCTCAAGCTTCATCAAAAATAGAAGATTTACTATGCTCAATAATGAAATGTGTGAAAAAATTGGTGTAAAATATATAACAAAATGGTAAGGTGTTCTTACTACAACCTTCAAATAAATACCTTGTGAATGACCTTCAAATGTGGTATCGTGCAGAAATGTTCAAAACTTTCCGCTACGCAACTAATACAAAAACTCCGTATAAATATACGTATGCAATTGCTGTGAGCGCGGTTAAATGTAGGTAGATATGTATACTCGTCGGTAACGATGGCAAACCCCCCGGAAAAAAAGTATTTAAATTTTTAAGTGTTTTTTTCTAAAATGAATTTTCGAATTTTCGAATTTTTCTCCAAAATAATTTTCGAATTTCGAATTTAATTTTTGAATTTTTGAATTTTCAAATCTTTTTTGGCAATTTTTGATTTTTTTCTCAAAAAATATTCATTTTGAAGCTTTAAGCGCTGTATTTAGATAGTTTTAATGCTTGGATCACGTTTTAACCTGATTTTCACTGTTATTTAGCATTTTAAATACCCGAAGCATTATTGTGGACCAGTTTGGCACATCTCCATTTCATTCACAGCGTGAATTTCACGAATTGATACAACACAAGGAAAAACAACGAAAATAAACATTTGCAAATTTAGTGAAAATGTGCACAAATTTCGTAAAATGTCTAATGTCATGCTAAGTGTCAAGTCATTGAAAATCCTCTCGAAAATGGCAAATAGGTTTGCCATTTTCCAGAGCATATTCAATTATTTACTTTGACACTTTTTTCAATTGTGATCGATGTTTTTGATGAGTGGCATCTTTTTCAGCGTGGGTAGAGTGCTGCGGTTGCAAATAAGTCCACATATTTAACAAATTTTCAATATAGTTCAGTGCTTCGTTTATTCCTAAATGGATGTGTCTGCCTCTGTTGACGCCTACACCATTTTGGCGTTTTTTTGACATACCGTATTACCTCGAATTATCCCCCCCCTTGAATTAACCCCCCCCCTCGAATTAACCCCCCCTCAAAATGAGCTGGGGAAATAATAAACCCCCCCTCGAAATACCCCCCTCCTTCGGAATGATGTACGTCATGTACATAATAAATACATCATGTATGCAATGTACATGATGTATATTACTGTTAATTTGCATTCCAGCTACACATAGACTTAGTTTGTGTAGCTATCTACGTCTTTATGTCCAAATATATCCTGTCCAAACACATTTATTACCTGTTTTGGGTATGTAAATGCCTACTATTTACTACGATTCTTACGAAAATTTCTGACGAAATAATAACCCCCCCTCGAATAAACCCCCCCCTCGAATTAACCCCCCCTCAAATTTTGCTGGCGAAATAATAAACCCCCATGGGGGTATTTCGAGGTAATACGGTATTTTCAGTACTTCACGCTTTTTCAGACACACCGCACATTAATTTTCCATTGATTTCACTCATTTTACTTAAGAATTTGTGTTGTGGCCTTGAATTCCCTGAAAAATTCGAAAAAATTTTTCGAATTTTTTGAAAAATAAATCGATTAACTGTTTTTTCCAGGGGTGAACTAAAAATTCGAAAATTATGAAAAATTCGAAAATTCGAAAACATTTTCGAATTTTTGAATTTTTTTTTTGCCATCGTTACTCGTCGGACATCACACTTAGTATAAAAACGCACCAGAACGCATCTGAATAAGGAACCAAAAATTATACAGTTTGTTCATCATAATATTTCGTTTTTACTATGAACTAATTAATTACGAAATTTATCACAAGATTTTATTCATTAAAATATGGTGGGATTCGGCACATATGTTGCAGTCCACCGAGTATACTTGAAAATGGTATTTAATTACTCCACATTTTGTGATCTTTCAAATGGAACACTTATGTGTTGTTTTAGGCAACATAACGTATAATGCGTAACAGATTTTTAATGGGAATACTGTATATCCTCGAATAAAACCCCAGGGTAGTTTTTGTGACCCTCAAAAAAATCCCATTATTATTTCATCAGAAGTTTTTCGGGGGAGTTATTCGAGGGGGAGTTTTTTTTTTCGTCAGAACACTTGGGCTTGATTCATTGTATGAATGCATTATGTCAACTCATGTAATCCAGCTATTTAATGGTTAAACAACAACAACAAACAGGTGTGTATTTATACACTGCGTACACGTTATGTATTCATCTGCTGTCGCTGCCATAGCCCAAGATTCTTTTTTTATTCCCATTGATCGTTTTTGTACATTTTGCAGCATCTTTTTCACACGGAGGGTGGTTTATTTTTTCCTCACCTCGCCAACAGGGGGTAATTCAGGGGGAGTTATTCAAGGGGTTCCTATTCGAGGATAAACGATAATCCGAAAATCAGTCTTGGAAACACTATATTTGGTTAAAAAGTTCTTTAATAAACATAAAGTTAAAATTACCTATAATTAAATACATAGTATAAGTATCACGTAAGTGTAATAGGTTAAATGTAAACAATGTTCCTGTTATGATATATTATTTTCTCAACAACTATGACACAATTAAGTATTTCCTCGAATTACCCCCCTTGAATTAACCCCCCTCGAAATACCCCCCTTGAATTAACCCCCCCTCGAAATACCCCCTGATGTTTTCGGGCTGAGGAAAAAATATACCCCCCTCGAAATACCCCCGTCTGGAATGATGTACATCATGTATGCACTTACATGATGTATTTATTGATGCCAATTTTTATCGCAGATGCACATACATGCTAATATGTATACAGATGTACGTCTATATACCCGATATGTCCGAATATATCCTATATTCTCGCGTTTATTACCGGTTTTGGGTATGAAAACGCGTACTGTGAAATCATAAACCGCACCCCCCTCAAATAAGCCCCCCCCCCTCGAAATACCCCCCTCAAAATTTCCACTCTGAAAAAATAAACCCCCTGGGGGTATTTCGAGGAAATACGGTATGTTGTGGTGTAGGTGGCAGATGATATGCTGAATTGACATATCTGTTGTCATTTGCCTGTTTGTCATTGTTACACTATCCTCACTCTTTAGGGTTTGGGGCGGGGGTGATGCAATCATTTATTAATTAATCATTGAGGAAATGAAAATTTCCCCAAATGTCATTCTTTGAGAACCTTTGAATGACACAAACTGTATTTTCCCTTCATAAATAAATGGGTATGTATTCAGAGTATTTTATGGAGTTTCATTTCAATCTGTCAGGAAATAGATTCAAATTCAAATTTTGAACACTACAAATGTCAATTTGAGAAATATTTATTCGAAGAATCTACATATTTTGATGAAATTAGCTAGTAATGGCTAAACGGCTGAAACTGGAAATAGCTTGTGTCCTCGGCGAACCGCAAAATATGCGTCCAAAATTACTTATGTTACAAAATTACTTAGGTCTAGGTGCCTGAGCAGGATACTTAAATATGCACGCACTTTCCTAGAACGAAAAATATTTTGAAAAGAATAAGGCGGGGTCAAATACAAGTGACGAATGTTCTTTTCCTGAAATGTTTTTCTCTTTTGGAAACGGTTTTGATTTTATTGATGATTACCATGATGGGGTGTTTCCTTCAGAAAAATGTATACCTATATGTAGTCTGCTGAGATCTGAAAACATGCTTCTCTATATCGGACGTTTCTAGAAATGGAATTGTGCCAAAAATCATCGCGCTGTAGCGCCTGACCATTTTGCAACCGCTAGCCGATTATTTCCCTTGTAAGTGTGTGCTTTCCATAATATTTATATAGGTAAGAAATAGTAGGGTAAAAACGGATGGCGTCACAATGTGAATGGCGCCAGATCACTGGTGTTCGATGGTGATAAATAGTATACTTGGCGGACCACAGGCTATGCATTTTTCTGAATGAAACACTTCATCATGACTTCATCGTTAATGTTAAGGCATGTCAGCCCGTAATAGAGATCGGCCCAGCCGCCTCTGTAGTCTAGTGGTTAGGGCACTCGAGTTCTGTGCGAGAGGTGCGGGTTCGATTCCCGCCGAGGCAAGTGCAATTTTGCACACTTTATCTTTAATCAAATCAGGATTGCTAAAAAGATAAAACGTTTCAGGAAAATATATTCTTACGCCACTCCGCCTTCTTGTTTTTTCAAAATATTTTTTTCTGTGAAACTGCTTGCATAAGTGGGGACTTTCATTCCAAAGGTTAACATATCCAGATTTTTCGATTTTTCAAAATCGCATTTTAAAGTTTGGCGCTGGCCCGGCAGCGCCATGTTTGGGCAACAAAGCTTGCCCTGCCCTTTTCAGATATCTCGGACATTTGTCTACAATTTTTGTCCCTAAATTTTGTCGGCTGGTAAATATTTTGGGAGTTATATCATATTTTGTAAACCACCCAAAATAAGGAGTAAATTTGAAAATTTGAACTTGAAATGTAAATAACTTCCTAACGGTGCATCGCAGGGCAAAACCAATTACACCACAGAGAAGCCCTTTTCGAGAAGTACACAAACCTAAATTCTCAGATCTATATTTATACCCGTACTCGATTTATAGAGCAAAATAAATTTGTAAATTCACGTATGCACATTTGGAAATGAAACTTTATTTTGTATGGGAAATCCGGCCGGCTCTTCGCGAGCGATCCGGAGCACGCGTGCACTTTTGGAAATGAAACTATTTTTTGGATATGTGCACTTATGAAATGAAACTACGGTGGTCCGAGATGGATATGTGCACTTTCGATATGAAAATTGTGATTTTTCTGAAAAACGCTACCACTGTATCTCGGGAACGAAATGGACTATAACACTGATTGTTTTACCAAAATGGGCAGAATTATACGTGGATGTCGAATCCACAGCTAACTCGATTTTTCTGGATTTGGCGCTTGTGAACTTTTGGAACGGAAGTCCCCAAGTATCCTGCTTGCGAGTCATCGACAACGACAAATAATTTTGGACCCATACTTTGAGTTCGCCGTGTGTACCAAGTCATGAACATTCAAGCTAGGTGTAAAAATGGAAAAGCCAAGTGGATAATTAGACTTGTATGTAAAGCTGTAAGAGATATGTCAAATTCAAAGTAAACTCAACATGACAGGTATTTAAATTTATAAAATTTACTTGTGATTTGTGAGTTTTTCTTGTCGATGGCGCATTTCAACCACTATAAAAATATCATCGTGTTTCATTTCATTTCTCATTTTACTATTTACTTGTCCAGGTTTGATTAATTTCCAACAGTTGCGCGTCCCTCTCTCGCTAACAAAGATGCCAATTTTGAGAAGTGTAGTGTTTGAATTTTTGAAGGGTTTTTTTTCTAAAGTGGGTTATCGAATTCAGATTTTACCAACACAATTTCCGATTTTTTTATGTGCATTAGATTTCTAAATTCATTAACCGAAAAAATCGATTTTCGGTGTAAATGTACCTATTTGGAATTCTAATTCACATAAAAAAATTCGAAATATTTTTATAAAATGTTCAATTTAGGTACTAGGTAATGTTCAAAATAAAACGATTTTCAAGTTTCTTTCTGACCGAATTATAAATCGAATCGAAATTCCAATGTGTATAAAAATTTAAAATTCACGTTTGCCATCGTTCTTCTCCAAACAGTTGTGGGGGGTATATGAAAATTGAAAACGGGTTATGAAAAATGATCTTACAAAAAGTGTCTTTTATGTTAATGTGGCAAATGTTGTTTGAAATGTGTGGAACATAAATAATATGGTGTTTCGGTATATGTACCTACCGTATTTGCTTGAATAATCCACCTGGCGGACTATTATTTCGTCTAACTTTTTTGAGGGGGAACTAATCGAGGGGGAATTATTCGAGGGCGGAATTATTATTTCGTCAACAATTTTAACCATGTTTCTATCAACTTTTTTGATGAAATATGCTTTATTCACCTGAAAACGAGCCAAATTGTTGTTCAAATTGGGCACAATAAATTGAGCAAATCTCTTAAGGGGGGGGGGGGGGGGGGTCATTATTTCCTCACTCGTCTTACAGGGGGGAATTATTCGAGGGGGGAATTATTCAAGGGGGAGGGGAACTATTCAAGCAAATACGGTAAATGCAAATTACGTTTAGGAGTAAGAACACAAGTATATAAACTATTTGTTCATCATTCAGAAACGTAAACATATTCAGGGGCTATACATTTCTCTTGAATATGCCCCACGGGGAGTCATTTTTTCTCTCTTTGACACTCTTTGACGGGGGAATTTGAGGGACAACTTATTCATCGAAGTTTTTTTTAAACAAAATATGCAATCAAAAAATTACAAACCAACGTATGCAACTGAACGTTATTCACTGCGCGATGATCATGTCATAGCTGGTGGCAGTCCCAAGCCCTGTAAAGTGTAAAGTAAAGTGTCAAATGTAAAGTCAAATGCAAAATAAACTATACTCGGCGTACATGATACTCTGCCGTCGCACTGATTAATGTCTCGTGTTGGAAGCGTGCCAATGATTGTTAAGTCATGCGATTTCCATAAAAAATGAAAAAGATTCATCGATGTGAATTAGCGTGCAAGTTGTAAAGAACCGGAGTATACCAATTGTCATGCCAATTTCACTTATAAAATTTTTTCTTTTTTGTTTTGATTGACACTACTTTCCATTTGACACATTACTTCACACTTTACAGGGCTTGGGACTGCCCCCTGGACTTAAAAACTTGTTGAAAAATACTTTTGTTTAATTTTTAAACATTATCCGAAATTTTGTTCGTTCGATTCACACAGCTCTAGTTTTTTTTTGTAAAAATAACTTGTTATAAAAATAACCCATTTTTCGAACAAATGAATTAATCGCATTACGCTGATAAAACTTCCAATTGCCGAGAACAACCAAAAAACAAAGTCCTTTATCGAATGAGTTTCTCAAAGTTGAAATTACAGCTAAAACGTGGCTCGTAAAAAGTCAAATTCAACGTAGTAAATTTTTTTGAAAGTACTGCTCAAATTTTTTTTTAATGTGCCGGTAATTGATGGAGTTGTTTGACATAAATATTATTGTTTCGTTTCATCCAAAGATTCTGATCGTTTCGTCCAAATATCCAAAAATCTCTTGTTTTACGATTGCGTATTTTTTTTTTCTCCGTAAAATGGATTTCCTTAACCGTTGCACGGTTGCACCGACTCACACATTTTTGAAAACAACGAAGTTACTACAACGCTACCACTTACCGTATTTTATTAGAAAAGCGCCGTTCTATTTTTTTCGTCAACTTCTGTACTTTTTATTTGTTCTCGCAAGCGCAAAAACGAGTAAAACCCGCCGCTCTATTAGAGGTATTCCGTTCTAATAAAAGTAATCCATCAAAAAATTACAAGACACTTTTGAAATGTTCAGCACTAGTACATAAAGCAGTTTCCCCTGGAATCGTATTTATTTACTTTACGTAACATTTTTGACCATCCGACTTTGACCACTTTCACTCAAAATTTCGGTTCCGCGTCCGAACGTTTTTGATTCCGCACGCTGGGAACGCTTTTTGTTCAAAACATGCATGTGGACAGGAACAAGAAAGCATCTAAAAACAAAAAAGTCCAGGTGCCAGTTCCAGAACCGTGTAATGTGTCAAATGTCATGTGAAATGTCATGAAACAATAACACAACAAATACACACTGTTCAACACCAGGGGTCCAGTAGGTGGATTGGGGGTTGCCCCCAAGAGACTCCAGCTTTCTATCTAGCCCAGAGGTTGGTCTGCTATTGATCCTGAATCTCAGCTATCTATTGATCCCCAACCCCCCAGAAAATGTGTCAGCTAAATATGATAATATCCGACAGACAATTTTTTTTGACACACTCATATTTAGACACAATGTATATTTATTTAGCTTTTCTCAGTGAGCTATTGCACACATGCAGTTATTTTTTGAACCACATTCTCGTTCAATATTTTTTTGTAGTTTTACGCTTTTTCAAAACTGGCCCATGTGAAATTCTTTTTACACTTTTATTACCCAGGTAATTTGACTTGGAAAGTGTAAAAAAAGTGTACGGGTATTTTATAAAAGTGTAAGTGTAAGCGTAAATATAAATAGGTACCCGTTTACCCGGGTATAACAGGTAAGTGTAAAAACACTTTCTCAACTCTGGGGGGGGGTTATCATTTCGTCAGAAATTTATGAGAAAGTCATACTCAAGAATGCATTTTTACATACCCCAAACCAGTAATAAACGTGACCAAATAGAGTTTATAAGGACATAACAGGGATGTAAACGTACATCGCTACACAAACTAGCATGTATGTATAACTGTGATGCAAAATGGTCACAATAAATACATCATGTTCCTTGCACACATGATGTACCTTATTCCAGTGGGGGGTATTTCAAGGGGGGTTATTTTTTCCTCAGCTCCTAAACACATTGGGGTATTTTGAGGGTGGGGGGGGGTTAATTCAAGGGGGGGGTGGGTACTTCGAGGAAATATGATAAGTACACTTATAGTTGGTAGAGCTGTATTTACTCACCAGAATGTTTACCGTATGGCTCCATTGATCTGTTGCTGGGAATTTTTTGAAATTTGTTCCAAGTTGTTGCAACAGTGTCAAAATGTGACAATTGAAAGAAGGGGCCAATGATGTTGAAAAAAATTGAAAATTGGTGATAAATGTGCAGGACCGATTCAATATGCAGTTCCCAAGCTCACCACAATTTCAAATTTTTTGATTTTTATGGACCTTTAAATGTGGACGCTTCATTTGTAGTTCCGCGTGCAAAACGACGGGGAACGAAATTTATGAGTATGCTATGCGCCTAATTCCAACGTAATAAGTTGGGTCAATAAAAAATGCACGTTGAAAAATGGTATAAACAGCCGCCCGAAGATAGTTATTTTCATTTGATCTAAATTATACCAATTTAAGCGTAGGCCCGTTTCTACCCAATACATTTGCCAAAAATGACATACTGGTCTCAATCGGGAACCGCTGAACATTATGATTTGTATCGGCCAAATCCAGGTGCCACTTTCTCAAGTGGACAAGTGACAGGAAAAGTGGCAAGTGGCAAAGTCATAACGGTAAAGACTTTCCATTTTGAATATCAAATATTGATATCAAAAATTTTGAAAAATATCGACAATGAATATTGAGTTTCAGAAGACAAGAATATTCAATATCAATATCGGGGGTGCATATCGATAAAGAATACTGAGTTTCAGAAAAAAAAGAATATCTATTGTATACTGGATAGTCATATCAACTCAGTCATAAAAATCGTCTCAAGTTATAAGCACTTATATATGTACGCGACAAGTCTTTTAGTAAAAAATCATGTCTCACTTAAAATTTTACTTGTCACTTAATTTGCCACTTACCATATTTCTTGTCTTACCCACTTGCGGAATTGGCATCAGCACTCCCATCCGCACTAATTGTGGCTATCAGAGACTTCCTTTTAACAAAACTGCACCGAAAACTAGATGAAATTCAGGTGCCACTCCCAGACCCTGTAAAATGCCCAGTAAAATGTGAAATGTCATGCAATGTGTCTAACGTCATGGAAAATGTCCTGTAAAATATGAAACTTTATTTTGTTTTCTTTATTTGACACTTTACATGTCACCTAACATTTTACTGTTCGTTTTCCGTGACTTTTGCAGGGCTGTTTACAGGGTCTGGGACTGGCACCAGTGCATTGTGGACGCTGGCTGCGGGCCGGGAAATTTGACTCAAATTTTATTGGATTTTTTCCCAAAGGCTAAAGTCTTTGGCTTCGACTATTCGGATGCTCAAATTGATAAGGCAAAAGAGAAGTTCACTGATAATTCCAGGGTGGAATTCAGGTCAATTTCATTGGTTCTCTATTTGCTTTGTTTTATACTTCGCAATGCGCTGACTGCATGCTATATACTTTTCTGAACGTAAACTCGATCATGACGTTATGATTTACAAAATAAAATTGTTCTAAAACAGGAAAAATGATTTCAGGCACGACACAACACATTTGAGGCGTCTAATTTTAAAAGTCGACAAGTCCACAAAATGCGATTTTGAGTAAATCGCATTTTAAGTTTCAGACCCAATTCTAGGCCCATGGTGCGTGTCCAATTTGGATCTCGCATGCTTTCCATTTAGTTCCATATGTTGACAATAAAGTGTCAAATTTTCAGCCCATTATCTCAACGTATATGTGAAAAATGGGGTGTCCATAAAATTCCATTCGGTCAGAGCAAAACTGTTTTCGGAAGGAAAATGGACTTGTCAACTCCTTGCACTCGAGAAGATTTTTGTTCCCGGCGACGGGGAAATTTATGGACTTGTCAACTTTCAGAAATCGGTGTCCACAGTGGACTTATCACATTTCTTGCGTTTTTTTCCTATAAAAAAGGATGCGGAGGATGGACTTGTCGACTTTTAGCCCAAAACTAAGTGGACTTGTAGACTTATTGCCCAAATTTCTTGCATTTTTCCCCAAAAATGTCAAATTTGGCACTATGCCATATGGGCATGTGAGGTCCAAAAATTTATGAAAAATGATGAAAAGTGTGCGGGAGTAGCCCCAGATGATGTTTCCGGGCCTAACTCGAAATTTTCATACATTGGACTTGTTGACTTTTAGAATTGGACACCTCATTTGTAGGTTGTGCTTGGCCCCGCTTTTTTTATAAATATTTTTCGTTGTTATGAAAGCATGTGCATAAGTATTGGTGAGTAAGGGTTGTTGCATTGGTGAGTAAGGAAGGGCTCACACAACTAGTTGACATCGACACCAAATGTCAACTGGTGCCGATCCCGATTCAAAGCTTGCTGATGAGTGGACGAACGACGTTCAAACACAATCTTTGAATTCGGAACGGGACCAGTTGACATTTGGTGTCGATGTTAACTAGCGTGTGTGGGGCCTAAGACATAATAAAGTATGTGCTGCAGATGCCTAGGTAAATACTGTGCTGTCTACAGAGTAGTGATGGAAAAGCGCCAGGGAAAATGGCGCCAGGCGCCAATGGCCCCATGGCGCCATTCAAAAAAACGGCGCCAGCGCCGAGATGGCGCCAGAGAAAATGGCACCACGGCGCCATCTGAACAAATGGCGCCAGGCGCCAAAGGGCGCCAGAAACAATGGCGCCGGGCGCCAAAATGGCGCCAACAATAAAAGTCACAATTTTAGCATGTATATTCTAACAGAAGCATTTTTTTGTGAATGGAAATATGTTATAACAGTTACCTGATGAATAAAAAACACAACAACATCATAATCAAGGATATAATACATTTATCAAGTCAAATGTCATTTGTGGTTATAAACAATTTACAATTGACCCTGAAGTGACATGAGACAGCATTGAATTGGTGATTTGTACAGAAAATCTATTTTATGTTGAGTTGCCACATATTTACACCACCTTCAAATGAAAATTTTGTGACATGTAAAAATGAAATTAGATAGGGTAGTGTTTAGAATAGGACAGAAGACAATAAGAATGCATTGAGAATGATGTTTCATATTTTGTATATTGTATAGAAGGAAATTGACTAGTTGTTATATCTGCTACTACCATTATCACAGATTATTACATGCTAGCAAGCATAGATGGAAGTTATCACACTAGAGTGTAACAAAACTGGTGTAAATGCACCTAGTGTCATTTTTTGCCATGCCAAATTAAAACATTCTGGTGCTAATCTCAGCATGGGGGCATAGTGTTGCTGTTTATGTGGAATAAAAACAATGAAAAGCAAGCCAAACTTGTAATTCTAGCAAAAAAATGACATGGTTGAATATGCTAAATAATAAAATGATGTCACTCAGCAGATAAGGCATTTACATGTATATGGAATAATGTAAGCACTCATTGCGGCATTTTGGCGCCATTTCTGGCGCCATGAAAAACAATGGCGCAGGGCGCCAAATTGGCGCCAGCAAAAACTGCGCCAAGCGCCAAGGGCGCCATGGCGCCATACGAAATGATGGCGCCAGCGCCAAGAGGGCGCCAGAGAGAATGGCGCCAGGCGCCATTCCATCACTACTACAGAGTATAAAATATTTATATTCCTGTAATTTTAGGCTGATTTTTATGCTTGAGCCTTGAGGCCGATAATATCGTTTACAAGTGGATGTATCATATAAATACCTAGGTATATTTATGATACATATTGTTATTAGTGATATTGATGTCCCTATTTACAGAAAATGTTACTACTGTATTCTGATGAATAAAGACAACTTATGCATGAAAAACACCCTTGGTTATTTCAAAGAAAACCAATTTCAGACAGGCGGACCTAAGTGAAGGCCTACCAAACTTTCTACCCAATTCAGTTGATTTCATAATTTGTGCTGCCTCACTTCACTGGTTCATTTCTGAGCAGTTTTGGCACAGTGCCAAGGTATCATTAAAAGGTGAAAATAGCCTTTTTGCTGTGGCTTGTCACAATGTCAATTTGACAGAAGTTTGGAATGAAGATGGCACTTTGTTGGATGGGACTGAGGATGGCGCCAGTGGATTTTACCAGAAGGTGTGTTCTTGATGTGCCTGAGGTTGATTTTATCAACGTGACTTTGGTGTGATGGACACGATTTTTTACTCGTTTTTTATTGAGGTTTTGTGCATTTGTGCTTTATTTAGGAGTGTTTTAAGGGTCCATAAGTACCCATTTGTGTTCATGCTAATGAGTTACCGCACAAAAATTGGTAGCAGGTCCATGAAAACTGACGAAACCTGCTTTCTTTTCATTTTGTTTAAATGAAACATGCATTTCTTGTATTTATGTGACTGCGCTTTTATAAAATATTTTTTGTTTTTTTGTGACGTGCTTTACGTTGGCGCCTAAAACGTTTGCTCATGGTCATGACGTTGGCCCGGAAAACATAAGTACCTATGTGCAGATGTAAACCGTGTTGTTTGCCTAGTATACATACCGTATTTCCTCGAAATACCCCCCGGGGGTGATTGTTTCAGAGTGAGAATTTTGAGGGGGCGGATTTCGAGGGGGGGGGGGTATTTCGAGGGGGCTTATTCTTTCGCCAGAATTTTTTTGAAATTCCAGTACTAAATTGTCGTCTGTAACGTACGCAGACATAGAAAAATGCAAAAATAACCGCTACAAGAGTCTATTGACTTATTTAAGTGTGTAGCAATGTTCTAACGTAACAATTCATTGTTTTTAACGTGTGTTTTGCATCGCCCGAGGCCCGAATCACAAACCGCAGTTTTGTTATGTACGTACTCTGTGCACTCAATTTGCGGGGGGGGGGTATTTCGAGGGGATGGGTAATTATTTCATAGTGTCCATTTTGAGGGGGGGGGGTATTTCGAGGGGGGGGGTATTTCGAGGAAATACGGTATGTCATCTTTCAGGATTTCTACCAGTTTCTGAGAAAAATCAGGGAATCACCAAGGAATGCAGGCAAATATGACAGAAGAATGGATATGGGCAATGATTTTTATAAGGATGTCAATTTCCCATTCAAATCAGTTAAAAGAATTGTGGGCCACAAAAATTTCCACACTGTATTGAAGACGAATGTTAAGGGTTACAGGGGATATTTATGGACACATGGAACTGTGATAAATTTTCTGAAACACAACCCAAATGTGGAGGACCCCTGTGATGTTTTCACAAAGAAGTTTGTTACAGTTTGGGCGTACTTTGGTGTTCATTTCATGTTCACAGTTCATCAGCAGAATTTCTTGCTGTTTTATTTTCATATGCATATTTGCTTATACCGTATTTCTTCTAGTAGAAGGGCAGGTCTCCAATAGAAGGGCGTCTCCAATACAAGGTACACTTTTTCGACTTCTTTTGGGCCATGAAAAACGAGAACTGCGGTCTCCAATAGAAGATACACAAAGTGCTGGAAAAGTGCCAAATGCATAAAACATATCAGCGGACGCAGTGATTTCATTGGCTTTGGTCCATCGATTTTGTGCTATTTCTAACATCAAATGTTGAATGAACTCTATGTATCTTCAATCTGTCTGTCTGTGACGTAAAATAACACTGTAAAAATTTGGCCGAACTTGAAAAAAATTGGCTGATAAGTTGATGAAAAAAATAGAACGGCGGTCACCAATATAAGGGCGTCTCCAATAGAAGGGCAGGTAGAAAGTTCACGAAAAAATAGAAGGGCGCCCTTCTATTAGACGAAATACGGTATTTCGTTTTATTCTCTATTTTCACATTCTAAATTATTGTTCCAGTTCTTTCTGTGTTTTTAAATTTATTTCATATTATAATTTTATCATAAAGCGGCGTTTACACGGTTTCGTGTGCTGACAAAAAAAACGAGTGAAAAAGTTTCATAATTCCGGAATAAAGTTCCATATCTGCAAGGAAATGCACTGAAGTATACTCACTAGTTGAGTGTAAACACATGCCAATTTGCAGATAATTTGCGCCTGTCGTTCAAGACTTGAACGCAAATTACACTTGTCGGTTCGGTTTCAAAACGAAAACCGAACCGACAAGTGTAACTTGTTTTTGAGTCTTGAACGACATGCCCGAATTATCTGCAAATTGGCATGTGTGTACACTCAACTAGTGAGTATACTTCACTGCTTTGTCTTGCAGATATGGAACTTAATTGTGGAATTATGAAACTTTTTGTCTTCTTTTTTGTCGGCACAAAATGCAGTGTAAACACAGCTTTAATTCTTTTCAGATTGCTGGCCTGTCTACCAGAAGGGTCAAACTTGGAGACTCCAGTGCAAGTTGTGTTCAAATACAATCTACTTTTGGCTACTGATTCAATCTGATTTGGAAGTGTTATGTCAAAAAGTTGATTCTGAGAAAATTGCATTTTTGTTTCATTTCCAATTTTCTACCAGCAATGCTCATCCAATGGCCTTGCTCACTGTCAATTGTAAAGTTCAAATGTTGATAAATAATGAAGTGGATAATTTTCTGCGCTGCTCTCACCATAAATATATAGGAGTATGGGAGTTGTTTTTCCACAAAATGTGGTTGTACCAGAACAAAAAGCATATACCTAGGTAGGTAGGAAGAAAGAAGTCTAGCAAACAACAGAACTTACTGACTTTTGAAATTTTTGTTCCTGGTTCAAAAAAATTTGATTTAACTTATGACTAGTGATGGAATGGCGCCATAGCGCTGGCGCCCTTCAATGGCGCCAAATTTATTTCAAATGGCGCCAGAAAAAGCGCCAGGATGTGGTAAAAATAGCAGTTTTGCCATGTCCAAAGTGCATAATGTTGTTTATTTTAGCATAAAGTATTTACTTTATATACCTAGTTCATTACTTTATGTTGTAAATATATTTTCAGAATGTGTGGCCTTATTGGCTTTTTGCTGGATACAGCATGGAGTTATCGACTTCTTTCTGCGGATCTTTTTAATATAGTTCCTATCTGTCCAAAATTTGTCATTATGTGACACTTTCAAAAGGGACAAATGATGTTGGAAAAAATTATTAAGGGTGAAAATTGTGCGGAACCAGTTCTAGGTATTGTTTCCATGCTCAGCCGAATTTTTGTTTGGCGCCATTGTTTCTGGCGCCCTTTGGCGCTTGGCGCCATTTTCTCTGGCGCCCGGCGCCATTATTTTGAATCAGAAATCAGCATATTTCCTGGAGGTTTTACATCAGTACTTATGACGTATTGACTAGGTATGAGAAGCGCTGTTCACAATGAACTTGTCAACCTTCTTGCTGAAGATTCCAAAGAAAAGAGTATATGTACCTATGCACTTTTTGCTGGATTATTGAACAAGTGGTCTCAGAAGCGTTTTTCTACGTTTTTTGAAAGCGTGTCTTCTAAACAAATAATTTTCAATTCGTTCTCTTCTCAGATTTCTATGTTATACTGATGGTTATCTGATGTAAAATATTTTGTCATGTTTAAAAATTATAAAATCTAATACATATATTGAACATAATCATGTCATGATTCAAAGGTGTAACATGTGTAAGTGTACTCCAATTAGGTAGATATTTGATTACTTCCTACTAACAAGGGAAATAAATTTATTCAGCTTGAATTTTAGTTGCCACTGCTTCTGCTTAATTGAAGCATCTGAACAATCATTGCGCATTTATTTCTTACAAATTGATGACAAAATTAGGCCAAACATTCAGAAGGAATTGTAATTTACCCATGCTTGATTACCGCTAATATATCCATTACTGATCCGAAAAAATGATATTTAAATTTAAAAAAAATTTGTAGTATTTTCCAAACTGATTTGATTATATTCTCTTTTTGAGATATCTTTTGACATCTTATTTTACCATATTTTATCAAAATCACTCATTTTTCAATGCTAATTGTAATCCGAACTTCCCATGGTTGCAATTTGTGAGTATTACGGTATCTAAATAAATTCGATTGGAAGGATATTTTGTGGTTAACCTAAACACACACCCACAATTCACGAGCAAAATTCACATAGGTATATAAATCTGCCGCAAAATTATAATCTCTCACATGAGTTCACAATCTTGTTAAAGTTATCACTGTGATCTACCAATAAAGTCCAAATATAAAATATATAGGTACAAAACACGATGAAATTCATTGCGGTGCCAGTTCCAAACCCTGTAAAATGCCATGTGAAATGTCATGCAGTGCCAAACGTTATGTAAAGCGCCCTGTAAAATGTCAATTTTATTTTACTTTTTTACCGGTTGTACGCAAATTTTTCAGGTCATTTTACATGACTTTTTACAGTTCGCATGACTTTAGACACTTTGCACGACTATTGACATTTCAAAGAGCAGTCTACAGGGTCTGGGAGTGTTCTTGGTGCTTTTATGCACATTAGCAATGTCATTTGGAGCGAAATTAACAAAAAGGGCTAATGATGGCATGTGCGGGAAACCTTCCAGAGTGCACCCGAATAACATCAGAATCAGCGGCGGTAAAGTGGTAGTTAGTTCATGAAAAACATGGTTTTGGGTACTTTGTTATTTGGTATTTTGGTATTTTATAAAATCGAGGAAATCTCTCAAAAAAAGAATTTAATCTGTCCAGAAAATCTTTAAGAAAAAAGAAACTTACAAAAATCCATATACCGTATTTCCTCGAAATACCCCCCGGGGGTGAATGTTTCAGAGTGAGAATTTTGAGGGGGGTTAAACGAGGGGTTTTTTTTCGAGGGGGGGCTTATTATTTCGCCAGTAATTTTTTTGAAATTCCAGTACTAAATTGTCATCTGTAACGTACGCAGACGTAGAAAAATGCAACAATAACCGCTATATATAAGAGTCTGTTGACTTATTTAAGTGTACAACAATGTTCTAACGTAACAATTCATTGTTTTTAACGTGTGTTTTGCATTACCCGAATCACAAACCGCAGTTTTGTTATGTACGTTCTCTGTACACTCTATTTGGGAGGGGGGTATTTTGAGGGGGTGGGTAATTATTTCATACTGTCCATTTTGAGGGGGGTATTTCGGGGGGTGGGTAATTATTTCATACTGTCCATTTTGAGGGGGGTATTTCGAGGGGGGGGGGGGTATTTCGAGGAGGGGGGTATTTCGAGGGGGGGTATTTCGAGGGGGGGGTATTTCGAGGAAATACGGTAGGTATTTTCTTTCATTTAAAAAATACAAATCCCCATATTCCCCAGGGAGAACAGCACGGCATCGTAGGGGGCAGCGAGACGCCGCAGCACAGCTGGCCCTGGCAGGTCTACTTCACCAGCCGGGCAGGTGCCTGTGGCGCCACCATCTTGAACAAGAACTGGATACTCACCGCTGCGCACTGTGTCGAGTTCGTGGGCTGGATACTGTTGGGGGGTTCACATTGAATTAGAAGTAAAGCGCCATGGCGTTTCTGACGCTTAACGCAATTTTTGTTTGACGCCATTGGCGCTTCGCGCGGGGGTTCCGAAAAGCGCCATGGCGCTTTTGGCGCTTGGCGTCAAAATTCTGGCGCTTTTTCCATCACTATGCCTAACACATTGATTACCCAGGATAAAATGAATTTTTGCAAAAAGGTCATGAAATTCTAGTAGTGTGTTGCAGTTGGCGTCTCTCTCGACAGAGTATGATTATAAAAGCATTTTCTACCTTTAAAGCCCAACGAAAGGTACCTCACACTTGTGAAAATGTTTCAAGAAAGCCAAGGGGGATGGTCCGGCCGTAAAGTAAACCCGGCCGTAAAGTAGAGGGTGCTTCTTTAGGCCGGGCACCATTACGGCAGAGTTGTTAAAAGTACTGAACTTTTGTCAAAGTAAACGTAAACGTAAAGTATTTTATTTTTAGTCACACCTGAGTACAGAAAACGTAAAGTAAAATTTTTCTACTTTTACGCTGTGTAAAAGGTGAGTAAACGTAAATATCTGTAAATACTCGTTTTCTGTACTCGCGTACTTTCGGAAAGTACGCGAGTAACTGAGTACCGGTATTTTTTCGGGAGGAAACGTAAACGTATTTACGCAGCACTCGAGTATACGTATTTATCGAGTAAACATGAATACGTTTGTACAACTATGCATTACGATCGGATTAACTTTACGGCCGAGATCTCGACAAAGCCAAGCACTTCACAACTTTGACGCTTGATTGCAGCGACGGGTCGAGCGAGGACCCGTCTCGGGACAGCTCGTTCATCGAGCGCATGCGCGCCAGCATCGGCGTGAACACGGGCGTGCACAGCAGGAACACCCGCTCCCCACAGGTCTGCGATGTGTGTGCGTGTTGGCAAAGGGGACTACCGGGTGGCCCACGTCAGGCGCACGGTTTTGATTGGCCCCCAACACATCGATTTTGAATGAAAACCGCTCGAATTTGGTACGGGGGTAAATAAATGTACCCCATTTGTTGTGTTAAGTGCACGGTTTCATATCGCGAGATTTCGTGTCAGAACGTGAAAGAGTTTCATATTTACGTTTTTGAATGTGTCCCATTGTAGATGGTCCTGTGGAGTGACGTTGTTGTGCATACCAGAGTTGTTAAAATACTGGTATTTTTGGAAAGTGTAAGTGTAAGTGTAAATACACGTTCTGAATTTTAAGTATAGATACCAAAAGTGTAAGGTATTTTTAAAATACCCAGGAAAGTGTAAAAAAAGTGTAAGTGTAAAAATTTTTTTAGAAGAGCTCTCACTGTTGAGCATTATAAAACACCACTGTTTCACATTTAGATCCATTTTTTTATCATTTTCGTTCATTATTTCACATTTTACTGCCACTTATGAAACATTTCAGACTGTAACAAACTTAGTGGTATGAAGTTTCCTAATAATGGCACTTTTTCAGTGTTGATATTTTACTGATTAAGCAATGTCATACACACTGTTTGAATGTACATGCAGCAAATATCAATGCAAAAGCCAGTCGACTTTGTGTCCAGCTGGTGAATTTCAATTGATCTTGTCCTTTTTACAAAAGTATGATGAAACTGTAGAATATACCATGAGTACTGTTCAAAGGTCAGAGATAGTGCTAGTTTGCACATTGCCATATTGTCTACATAAATAAATGCTTATGTGCACTGTGCAGTTATTTTTTGTACATGAACCTGTTTTATGCTTTCTCAAAAGCATAAAACAGGGCCATCTGAAAGACAAAAATACACTTTCTGTACCCGGGTATTTTGCCCAGGAAAGTGTAAAAAAGTGTATGGGTATTTTATGAAAGTGTAAGTGTAAGTGTAAATATAAATACCCATTTACCCGGGTATTTTGGGTAAGTGTAAATACACTTTCGCAACTCTGGTGCATACAATGTGATAAATGTGAAAATTTAGTGATATTTATGTGTGTGCTTAACATACTAAATAGGGTACATTTATCTACTGTCATGCCAAATTTGGACTATTTTTATGGATAATTGGTGCTTTGGTAGATGATTTGAGTAGACCCCCATACCAAATTTGAGCAGGTTTCATTCAAAATTGACGTGTTGGGAGCCAATTGAAACCGTGCGCCAGACATGGGCCACCCTATACTTGATAATGGCAGCTGGGTGTCGTCAACTGGCTTGGCTCGTTTTCATTCACATTTTGGAATAGTTGATTTCGCCGTGTTCAAGTGCGCATCAATACCAATATTCACTCCAGTTTGACATTGGCGTATGAATATTGTCATGTCCTGTGCCCTGTCAACTAAAACTTGAATTGATATGGAAACCAGTTGACACCAAGTGTGCGCGCGCAGTGCCAACTTCGCTTATCGAGTGGCCATTTTCATTTTCTAATACATATTTATTTATATCTCACACAACAACGTGCCAAGCGATACTTGGCACTAATTTTCAGAGAAAAAAAAGAAAAAATTAGAAAGGCGGAGTCGTGTGCAAGCAATGCACGTTTTTCCTGAAACGTTTTTTGGAACAATTTTGATTTTATTAACGATTAGGTCACAATGGATATCTATCTTGCTGACGCTGTCTTCCGCAATGCTGTTTTCCGCGTATATAATACTGGGTATTTAAAACTTCGTTGAGAATCTAACTCCGCCCACTCTTTCGCAGCACCGCGGAGCCTACTGGCTAATAATCCATCCAGACTGGCCGGGAATGAAGAAAATCCGCGCTGGCAGGGGCAGGATCGCCAACGACCTGGCCTTGGTCAAAGTGGACGATGCTCTGAGCTGGACCGACGAAGTGAGGCCCGCCTGTTTGCCCACCAGGTGCCAATCCCAAGCCCTGTAAAGTGTAAAGTAAAGTGTCAAATGTAAAGTAAAGTGTCAAGTCAAATGTCAAATGTAAAGTCAAGTGTCAAATGTAAAGTAAAGTGTCAAATGTAAAGTAAAGTGTCAAGTCAAATGTCAAATGTAAAGTAAAGTGTCAATTGTGTATCCAAATCTTATTGTTCGTATCCAAATCTTATGTTTTTTTGTATCCAAATCTTATTTCGAAAAACAAGATTTGGATACAAAAACATAAGATTTGGATACAAAAAAAACAATGAAAAATTGGATACACAATTTACACTTTACTTTACATTTGACTTGACACTTGACTTTACATTTGACACTTTACTTTACACTTTACAGGGCTTGGGACTGCCCCCAGCTCGCACCAGTTCTATACCAAAGGGGAGAAGGTTGTCATCACCGGCTGGGGCAGGGAGTACCGTTGGTTTTTGGCCAGTTTGATGCATTTTATCATTATTTTTCACTGTAGTCTGACATAAACTGCATCCAAATCATATCCAATTTTGGTTTTTTTATGCATGGCATATCTCCCAGTGGAAGGGGGGGGGGGTGCAGAAACATGAAATTGGGTTCGATGTAACCAAACCCCCCGTCCAACCACTATACATGTTCGACGACCGAAACTGTAGTGGGTCACCGCAGCCCCTCAGGTGGTGCATAGTAGCGGGGTCGTGTTAGCTACTCTCCACCAAGATTTCATCCTTCTATACCCCCACAACTGAAGAGAGGGTGCCCACAGTGGAGGGTATAATATTTGTTACACACTTGCTGCAGTCAGCAAAAATTGCACAAAAAGTTACATGTTCAGCTACCCACACTGTAGTGAGTTGCTGAACCTGTCGCCCCCCCACCCCCCTGCTGGGATTAGTAGGGGATGTGGGCTACAGTGCCAATTTCACACTGCAAATCAAAATGGCACACATTAGGTATGGTACAGTTTCATTCCAGGCATTCCATTGGCCCTACACACACTAGTTCAATACCTATATTTTTTCAATCAGGAAAACTCATAAAGCGGCGTTTACACTGCATTTTGTGCCGACAAAAAAAGAAGACAAAAAGTTTCATTATTCCACAATAAAGTTCCATATCTGCAAGACAAAGCAGTAAAGTATACTCACTAGTTGAGTGTACACACATGCCAATTTGCAGATAATTCGGGCATGTCGTTCCAGACTTAAAAACAAATTAGGTACACTTGTCGGTTCGGTTTTCGTTTTGAAACCGAACCGACAACTGTAATTTGCTTTCAAGTTTTGAACGACAGGCGCAAATTATCTGCAAATTGGCATGTGTGTACACTTGACTAGTGAGTATACTTCAGTACCTTTCCTTGCAGATATGGAACTTTATTCCGGAATTATGGAACGTTTTCACTCGTTTTTTTGTCGGCACACGAAACCGTGTAAACGCCGCTTAAGACAACATTGAATGCATTTGAGGTGGCGGTCAACCACAGTTATGCTGCGATTACAGCTTGGGCGTAAAATTGATTTTTGGGCGTAAAATGAATTATAGGAGAATGGATAACGATATGGCGTTGTAATTTCAGTCAAAGAATGCAGATGTTGCTTGTGTCCAAAGCTCATCAGTACCAGAAGTTATGAATTTTGTTGCAAATTTTGTTAATTTTACGCCCTAATTTTACGCAACTTACAGTGCATAATTGAAAAAATTGTGCTAAAATTCATAACTCCCAGTACGATTAATATAAACTCATGAGCTTTGGACACAAGAAACGTCTGCATATAAGCTTTCTTTGACTGAAATAACAATGTCGTATCTTTATCCATTCATCTGTAATTAATTTTATGCCCAAACTCAATTTTACACCTGGTCAATTTTATTCCCGAGCTGTAATCGCAGCATTACTGGCTATAAAAAATAACTCATGCTGGTAAACTCAAATGCATACAAAGCCAATTTATGAGATTTTTTCGAAATTTTACTAGAAAACTAGTGTCCATAGTAAAAAGGCACAAAAATTTCTGTACTTAAACAGAACCCCCCCCCCCCCAGAGGCCGGGCAGGGGGCACTCCGCCTAAAGCAGCTAGTAACAGACATCGTAGGCAAGTCCCATGACAAAACAATCATAGCTGGAGACGGTGCCAAGGGGGCCTGTATGGGCGACAGTGGGGGCCCTATGCACGCCTATAGAAATGGCAGATGGGTTCTTGCGGGGGTGGCCAGTTATATCAGTGGTGGAAGGTGGGTTTGACAGTGTGTGGGGTTTTTAAATTCCTTTTTGGGGTTTTGTTGCCTATCCCTGACCATGTAAGATTTTCTGTAAAATTTCAAGTGTAAAATGCTGTGTAAAGTGTCAAATGGCTGGGAAATAATAAAAATGTTGACATTTAACAGGGCATTCTACAGGAGTGCCACCTGCTTGGGTGCAGAGCGTAAATAGGTAGACTTGAAACTATATAATATATTCATATTCTGATAAATTCGATCTTTGCTAGTTACTCAACTCCATAAAATATATTCAAAACGATTGTAGCAAGTTTTTGGACTTCATGGGGCCACCATTTCTTTACTTAATCACCCATCATATTTATTCGCATTACAATTTTATCGCAGGTGCGAGTCATCTCAAGTGAGTTTTATTCTTTTACTTTCTGTATTCTGCTCCAATTCTTCTTCTTTCATTCTTTTCCTTTTTTCTTTTTTTAAATTTTTTCATCAAAAAAAAACAGACCAAGAGCCACTACGTGCATGTGCCTACGTATCTGAGCTGGATTCAAGGGTATGTTGACAGATATTGATTCGAAGAACAGGTGCCAGTTCCGCAAGTGGAAAAGTTAAGAGTTAAAACTTAAGAGTTGAGTAAAATGACAAATGACAAGTTATGAGTAGAGTTAAGAGTTAAAAGTTGAGTAAACCGACAAATGATTTTACTCAACTCTTAACTTTTAACTTTACTCTTAACTTATTATTCATCATTTCATTCAACTATTAACTTTGAACTCGTAACTTTTCCACTTGCGGAACCTGGAAAATGATTGGTTTTGATTGAGTTGTCACATTTTGAGATTGATTGTATTGTGATTTGTCACAGTTCAATAGGGTTGTGGAGCAGATTGTGCCCGCACACACTTGTTTTCAAAGAAAATTTCGAAAGTTCATCAGCTAGCTTAGAACACATTTGTAGTTTTCCAGAATGAGTCATTTAAAATATCCATCAACTGTAAATGGACACCTTATTCTAGAAAACTCAAATGCGTTCAAAGCTGATTTATTGGTTTTCGATATTTCTGTAAAAACTAGTGTGCACAGGCTGATCAATTTGTTTTTGGAGAAATGAATGAACACTAGAACTAAATAATTGAGTCATTTATTTGTGATTGTGAATAGCTGCACTGCTAATAAATACAACCAAATACGATTCGAACAAAATCAGTGGTGTTATTGTTCCGGTTGTACATGGTAGACATGGATTGCATACCTTCGGCTACGCACTGAAAAGGAAATATTTCCGAAACCTAAGGCCGCGTTTACACGGATTTTTTGTAACGACTCAACATCACTAAAAATTCAATAAGTTGAGTAAAAAGGTGCCATATTCATGGGAAAAAATGGTTAACTGTATATTCGACCTAGGTGAATACGCATGTCAAATTGCAGAATCGTGCTCTTAGCTTAGACCTAAACTGCCGGTCAATATAAACTGGCTTTCGCTCAAAATTTTTTCAAAAGTTTGTAGTTCGATCCAGGAAGGGAGTCTGGCCAAAGTGTTTGTATTTCTGGATAGCCCTAACATTTGTCTACTCGCACCCCCGGGGGGACCCCTGTGGCGGCACCCCAGCAGCCACAGGGGTCCCCCCGGGGGTGCGAGTAGACAAACGTTAGGGCTATCCAAAAATACAAACACCTTGGCCGAACTCCCTTCCTGGATCGAACTACAAACTTTTGAAATTTTTTTTAGTGAAAGCCAGTTTATATTGACCGGCAGTTTATATACATTTGAAACAATTTTGCTGTTGTCGCTGGCTGTTGGAAGACTGTCCGACAACGACAAAACTTTTTCAGTGAATTTTTTGTCATCCATCTATTGGGGAGTGGTGTTTTTTTAGAGAATAAGCGAATTTTTGAGAAATTTTTCACATTAATCTCATAGTATAGTAGGGGAGTGGTGTTGGTAACACATCCCCAAAATTTTAGATTTATACCCCTCCCACAGCTCAGAAATCGGCGGGTGCCGGACCTGCTGTGGGACACCAAAAAAGCCACAAAAAAATTTGCACTTAGGGCGACCGATCCTGAGGGGGGTCGTCGCGACCCCCCAATTCATGCAAAGTAGAGGGGGGTTGCGACAATATCTCTCCCACGTTTCAGCTTCCGGCGCGCCCTAGAACTGGGGATAGGATAAAAGAAGTAAAATAAAAAATGGCTGCCGGACGTGACCGGGAAGGTGTTTATATTCGACTAGGTTGAATGTACCACTTTTGACCACTTTTTCTCATGAATTTGGAACCTTTATACTCAATTTATTGAACTTTTTAGTGATGTTGAGTTGTCACAAAAAATCCGTGTAAACGCCAGAGTTGTTAGAATTACTGAACTTTTTTAAAAGTATTTGTCAACGTAAAGTATTATTTTTTTACTCACCACAAAGTATAGAAAACGTAAGATACTTTTTTTTTTTACTCGTACGTACGCGTAAATGTGGGTACTTTTTTGTGAGGGTAGAAACGACTACTTTTCATCATAGAATGTGTAAAAGTGGGCACTTTTTCATACGTGTACAGCACAACGTATGTTTTTCTATAAGGCCCTGTTTACACGGATTTTTGGTGACGACAAAAATTTTGTGTCGTCACAGACATTTTTTGACAAAAATTGGTAATTTTACATGTGTGACGACCAATCGGCCTCGATAAATTTGGTCGTCACACATGTAAAATCAGCCTCGATAAATTTTGATGTACAAAAATGCAAATTTTGTAAACATTTTACATGTAAATAGGTGATGTCACTTATAGAATGTCGTCACAAGCATAGCTCGTTCACAGCTTGTGACAACAAATTTGAGTCACGCCTGTAAGTGAAGTTCAAGTTTGTCGGAGTTTTGCAGATCAGCCTCGCTACAGAGGCCGATTTTCATGACTCCGACAATTTTTTTTGTGATCCACATCTAACTCATTTCTCAACCGATTTGATCCATTGAACACTTGTAATGATCAGGAATTCCTGTAGATTCCGTTTTTGCTGTCGGATTAATGAAGGCTGAACTCGTGAAGCTGATGTAAGCCGAGACTTTGACACGCGTTTTTGACCATGCTCAACAATGACAAAAACACACAATTTTAAATTTGTTTTACACAGAAACTCAAAAACTCAAAACTAAGTTTTTTTATTGGAGAACACAGAAACATATAACACATAGTAAAGTTTTTTGAGTGATTTTCAATTAAAATAAGAGATAACTATACCATATTTCCTCAAAATACCCCCAGGGGGTTTATTTTTTCATAGTTGAAATTTTGAGGGGGTTATTTGAGGGGGGGGGGCTTATTATTTCACCAGAAATTTTTCGAACTCGCAGTACTGATGTGTTGTTTGTAACGTACACCAGGGGTAGGAAGGGGGGGGGGGGTTCCCCCCCCCCAAATCGCCCAGCTATCTATCTACCCCAGAGGCCGCTCAGCTATTTATCTATCCCGGAGGCAAAATTTTAGGCTACTATCCCCTAACCCCCCCCCCCCCAAATCGGCCAGCTATCTACCTATCTGGAGCGATTTTTGTGAAACTATACCCCAATTTTCACTCAAAATCGCTATTTTTCATACCTTTATATAGATTTTCACCTCCAAAATCACTAGTTCGTGCATCTAACTGCCTATTTTGAGCTATTTTTAGTACTATATGTCCTTATATACCCATTTTTAGCCATTTTTCACCTACTTTTAGCGATTTTTCTCCTTTTTCTCCCTTCTATGCCTATATATTGAACCCCCGCGAACCCCCCCCCCCCCCTCCAGAAAAATTTTCAGCTATCTATCCCTCCGGAGGAGCGATTTGCTATCTATCCAACCCCCCGGAGAGCCGAAAACTAGAATACCCCTGACGTACACAGACCTAAAAAATGCAACAATAAGCACCATGTATAAGAGTCTATACACATTTTAGTATGTAGATTGTGTAAACCCTGTTCTAACATAACACAGTCATTGTTTTTAACATATATTCTGCATTGCCAGATCACAAACCGCAGTTTTGCCATGTACATTCTCTGTACACTCAACTGGGGGGGGGGGGGGGGGGTTATTTCGAGAATGGTATATAAACAGGCATATAGGCAAAATCTGCGATTTTGAAGGTGTAACACTACAAAATGATATGAAAATCAACGATTTTGAGTGAAAAGGGGATCAGATAGATAGATAGCTGGACGATTTGGGGGGGGGGGGTGGGTTAGGGGATAGTAGCCAAAACTTTTGCCTCTGGGATAGACAGATAGCTGAGCGGCCTCCAGAACAGATAGATAGCTGGTGGATTTGGGAGGGGGGTTAGCCCCCTCCCCAGCCCCAGTGGGATACCCCTGAAATTCATAAATAAGCGCATTTTGGCACCAATGCCAATCCATCCACGGCGCAGCACCTACACATGGCACCAGCACCATAACACCGTTCTGCTTTTACAGGGCTAAATGTGAGGAGGGTGCTCCCCCCCATCCACTTGGCTCCGTATACAACCCGCATTACCCCCAAATGCTCCAGCTATCTCTTCCTCCTGGAGGCTGGTCAGCTATCTATCCTTAAAGTAAATTTTCGGCTACTTTCACCTGCACCCTTCCAAATCAGCCAGCTGTCAATTCTTACAGAGTCAATACAGAGTTCTTAAAAGTACTGCACTTTTTTCAGAGTTTAAAAGTTTTTGTTAAAAGTACTGAAGTAAATGTGTATTTAAAGTATTTAATTTTTACTCCCCCCTGAGTACAGAAAATGTAAAGTAGAATTTTATTCATTTACTCAAACATGAGAAAAATACTTGTTTTTGCCTGAAAACATAAAAGTGAGTATTTGAGAAATTTTGCCTGAATTTTGATGCAGGATTTTTGATTGGGTCCTGCTTGTGTATGGAGCCCAGTGAATGGGGGGCTAAGCTCCCCCTAAAATTTTACCTATAATGTGATGGAGAATTGGGATTACAGGGCTGATTTTTGTACCTCTGTGTGATGGAAAAATGTGCACTTGGATGCAAAATTTTTTACATCACACCTTGAAAATTGCTACCAAAAGTTGATTTTCCCTGTGTTTTTCAGGTCCAACCCTGGGAGCAGGGGGAGGCTGCAGCCTCCGTGCCAACCCCCTGGATACCAGAGTTGTTCAAATACTGGTATTTTTGGAAAGTGTAAGTGTAAGCGTAAATACACTTTCCAAATTTTAAGTATGGATACCAAAAGTGTAAGGTATTTTTAAAATACCCAGGAAAGTGTAAAATAGTGTAGGTGTAAATTTTTTTATAGAAAGAGCTCTCACTGTTGAGCATTAGAAAACCGCTGTTTTCACCTTTAGATCAATTTATCTATCATTGTCATTCATTATTTCACATTTTACTGCCAATTATGAAACATTTCAGACTGTAACAAATTTAGTGGTATGAAGTTGCCTAATAATGGCACTTTTTCAGTGTTGATATTTTACACACACACTGTTTAAATGCAAGAATGTACATGCAGCAAATATCAATGCAAAAGACAGTCGACTTTGTGTCCAGCTGGTGAATTTAAATTGATATCGTCCTTTTTACAAAAGTATGATGAAACTGTAGAATACTATGAGTACTGTTCAAAGGTCAGAGATCTAGTTTACACATTCGCCATATTTTCTACATTCAATGCATAACTGCATATGTGCACTGTGCAGTTTTTTTTGGTACATGAACCTGTTTTATGCTTTCTCAAAAGCATAAAATGGGGCCATCTGAATGAAAAAATACACTTTCTGTACCCGAGTATTTTGCCCAGAAAAGTGTAAAAAAAGTGTACGGGTATTTTATGAAAGTGTAAGTGTAAGTGTAAATATAAATACCCATTTACCCGGGTATTTTGGGTAAGTGTAAATACACTTTTGCAACTCTGCTGGATACGTACTTGATTTTGACTCAAAATCACTAATTTTCATACCTTTTTGCCCATATTCACGTTTAAATTCACTTGTTCATCTGCGTTTGCCAATTTTCAGCTACTCTTGACTGTATATGTATTTGCTATACAAAGGATTGATGTCTTTTCACTACTTTAAGCTTTTTTCTTCCTTTTTCCCTTCTATATGCTGTGAGAAGCCAATATATAAGCCTACCCAAAATACATTTTCTGTACTTGAGTACTTGAAAAAAGTATGCATAAAGGTGAGTATGTGTACTTTCTTTCAGAGGAAACAAACATATTTACACAGTACTCAAGTATATGTATTTTTTGAGTAAATGTAAATACTGGGGGTGGAAAAAACTGTTTTTTCAACAACACCGTATTTTTAAAAATAAAACCGTTTTTTTCAAAAGCTCCCAGATATGGTTATGGGTCAACATATACAGGTATATTAGACAAGTGGCAGTACTTTGTGATGTTTTATATAGCCATATAATGGCTGTGGAGCCATGGGATAGCATTATAAGTGGTGATTTCTGACAAAAATATCAGTTTTATGTCGACTTATTATGTATATCGGCTTTTGTCAAACATTCGTGACTTTGGTGGGATTTGTTTTATATTTGCCTATATACTTTTTAAAGCTATTTTTCACCTGCTTTTATCGATTTTTCTCTTTATTCTTCCTTCTACACCACGAAATAGCCAGCCCCCCAGGATTTTTTTGTGTATTTACAGAATTTACTGTAAATACTCTATTAATATGCCTGTCACATTATTGTTTTCACCACAGTTTTAGGGGTCACACTATTGGAGGGGTCGCGTCAATAGGGAGCATAGGCGGCGCAAGGTCCCAATTTGTGCTTGTGACATTCACAGTCACATTGGCCTAAATTTGACCTTGTGAGACTTTTTACTAGGTAAACTAGGTATTTCTGCTTGTGACACAGGAAATTCCGCTTGTGACATACACAAGCGCACAAGCACTTGCGCCGCCTATGATAGGGAGGGTCGCATTTTATTTTGCTATTTTTCACAAAATACCTACCGGTAGGTTTATAAGAACCTGCAGAACTAAAAATAGCTGAAAATAGGCAGCTAGACACATGAACTAGTGATTTTGGAGGTGAAAACATATAGAAAGGTATGAAAATAAGTGATTTTCAAAAAAATTGGGTATAATTTCTGAAAAATTGCTCCAGATAGCTAGATCGCTTTGTTACGTCAGTTTTTTGTTTTGTGTTTTTCTCTGGTGGTTGCACAATTAGAGAGGGTCGTGTTTGACAGATTGAGCAATTTGACGGATTGCTTGATTGAGGGGGTCATAATAATAGACTATTTACAGTATATATCTATATAAACTAGCGTAAAAATTCACATTCTACCAACACACACTCCCAAAATATTTTGCTGAAGTGCTGTGTCTGTTTTAGATAAAAGACATATTGTTGTCACTGAAAAAACACGTTCACAGCTCGTGACTACTTTCAGCCACTTTTCTGTGTGTCTGCTGTATGAGTGTGACGATCACAATGATGAATCTGCTATTCGTCACACTCAAAATTCAATTCTCTCAATTTGTCGGAATTGTTGTTGGCTTCCCGACAGCTTCCGGCGACAAAAAAAAATGCAGTGGTCTATCACTCCTTAACAACCAAGCCAATACGAATGAAATTTCACATACATATACTCCTGAGTACCATATATACTCAACCACTTTTTCTCAAAAATAAGGAACTTTTCAGTTGAAATTTGGAACTTTTAAAGTGTGATTCGTTGTCACCCAAAAATCCGTGTAAACGCTGCCTAAGTAAATGACAGATTATATAGTTTTCAAGGTCTCTTTTTTCTAGGAGATAAAAATCATTGTACTCCCGACTCGTTTACCACATCCATTGTCTCCACAACCATTTCGATTTGGTTGCGAATTTTGAAATTTTTAAAGGCACTACCCCCACATTTCTGAAATATTCAATGGAACCATTTCTGTAAATACATAGCAGTGTAGTTACTTTATAACTATGTCCCACATTGAATTTTCATAAATACATTTTCCGTACGCGTACGCTTTGAAAGTGTACGCGTACAAGTGCGTACGGTATTTTTTTGAAAAGTATATGTAAATGTATTTACTGCGTACTCGCGTACGCGTATTTTTCAAGTAAACGTACGTACCTTTTAACAACTCTGGTAAACGCGGCCTAAAGGCCATTTGAGAAATATTTCAGAGTAAAAAAATTGGTGTGCGAGGTTGCCTGATAATGGCGCTTTTTCAGCTTTTATGTTTTGCTGATGTAGCGATGCAAGCCACAGCGAAAATCAAACCATTCGGAGTTGTTGTTGTTATTTTGTGTACACGTGTACATTTCAAAAGGTGAGTACGGGTACTTTCCATAATGAGGTCGTCATTAACAAAATAAAATTCGTTCAGATAAGAAATGATTTCAGGCACGAAACGTATGTTGGTCATACCCGACCCTTTTAAAATATTTTTTTTGTGAAAGTGTGTGCATAAGTATGGCGTTTGCACGTAAGACATAAGTATGGTGTTTGCACGTAAGACATAAGTATGTGCGGATGCATAGTGTGCTGCCGGCGGAGTTTACGTAAAAATACGACAACCCACGCAAGGGACCCCATTCTCAGACACTTAAGGATGGGTTTTTATGTTATTTATATTTACACTGGTTAAATATTCTGTTTAACTGCCACAGTAATATTCAGTTGTCGATAGCTATAGGTAATACGCTACATTTCAAATGATTTTTATGAAACTTTTTCGCATTTCCACTAAAATCAGAAACCGGTCTCAATGTAAGCAGTTTTTGTTTCAGTACAGCACTCGAGAGGCACTCAGACTTTGTTTATTTCCACCCACCAGTAAATGCTAGGGTTTGAAATTGGACCCTTTCAAAATTTTAATTCTGTTCAATACGGATTGGGTTAAGCGAGAATCCCGCACCCCGTTCACTGTAAACTATAGTGTCAAATGTCTTGTAACATGTCATAAAAATTTTGTCAATTGCCATGCAAAGATTTTCCGAATTTCAGTTATTATACCGTATAAACTTTATTCACAGCAAAAAATGGGGGTGTGATGCGTCATGAAGCGGCCTCTGTGAAGACACTTCCACACGCTTCAACACGCTTCACGAGATTTTTGGTGAAGTGTCTTCCACACACTTCACCTAGCTTCACGATGGCCAAAATTACGTGAAGCGCACTTCCCGATGCTGACGCAGTGAAGACACTTCACAAACATTGTGCGGCATTGTTGACGCATGTCTGTGATGTGAAGTGTCATCACATTCAACTTCGTGAAGCGCTGGGAAGCGCCGACCAGCTTCGTGAAGCGTCGGGAAGTGTTGCCGTGAAGACACTTCAAGACGCTTCACGACGCATCAACCCCCCATTTTTTGCTGTGATTGTTTGAATGACATTTGACTCTTTACTTTACACTTTACACCAGACTGCCCATTAGTCGCAGACCTTGTCATGCAGACCTTAACAAATGTCATGCAAAATATTAAAAGTCATGCAAAATATAAAAAAAAATTTAAGTGGGAAATGATAATCCAAGTGACAACAAGTAATGTCTGGGTAAAATAG
>CAXIWS010000871.1:43554-93368 GCA_964036195.1 Sphaerolaimus hirsutus
AAGCAGGTGGCACTCCTGTAGAATGCCCTGTTAAATGTCAACATTTTTATTATTTTTCCAGCCATTTGACACTTTACACAGCATTTTACACTTGAAATTTTACAGAAAATCTTACATGGTCACGGATAGGCAACAAAACCCCTAAAAGGAATTTAAAAAACCCCACACACTGTCAAACCCACCTTCCACCACTGATATAACTGGCCACCCCCGCAAGAACCCATCTGCCATTTCTATAGGCGTGCATAGGGCCCCCACTGTCGCCCATACAGGCCCCCTTGGCACCGTCTCCAGCTATGATTGTTTTGTCATGGGACTTTCCTACAATGTCTGTTACTAGCTGCTTTAGGCGGAGTGCCCCCTGCCCGGCCTCTGGGTGGGGGGGGGGTCTGTTTAAGTACAGAGATTTTTGTGCCTATTTACTACGGACACTAGTTTTCTAGTAAAATTTCGAAAAAATCTCATAAATTGGCTTTGTATGCATTTGAGTTTACCAGCATGAGTTATTTTTTTATGGCCAGTAACTGTGGTTGACCGCCACCTCAAATGCATTCAATGTTGTCTCATGAGTTTTCCTGATTAAAAAAATATAGGTATAGAACTAGTGTGTGTAGGGCCAACCGAATGCCTGTAATGAAACTGTAAAGTCGGCAGACGTATCGCCCTACAAACATTTGCGTCAATCTCTCCAGTGGAGAGTGCATGACGGCATTAGGTATTGTGAGTTGTGACGCAATATTTTAACGATTGGAATAGATCGGGTCACGTATGAAAGCTTGGCCCTTATCCCAGTTACCAGTTGCGTATTATACAAATGAGAGTGAAAACTGAAAGTCAGCTAAAAATCGTTAAAATTTGCTTCGCTTTGCCAATTTCCACCTCCATAATCGCTATTTTTGTTTATGTACATGTTTATATAGCTATTGTGAGCCTATTTTATTCATATTAATAGCGGATTTCGAAAATTTGGCCGGCTGCCAAGTTCTCTTCTGTTGGAATGGAGCCAACGAATGAAAAATAAAATAAAAACAAAAACGGTAGTTTGAACGGTAAAACGGTAGTTTGAACGGTCAAATTCTTTACGAGCAACGTTGAAAATGTAGATAACTAGGGCGTGGCACGCACGGGTGCAGCGAAACGTCCATTTCTCTTTTAATATGATTTTCTTTTTCAATTTCTAGCGTCCGCGTGGGACACAAGTTTCGTTGTTCGCTCTATTCACGAGCGAATTTTAACTCTCCGATTTTGTAGGGTGAAATGTCCGCCGACTTTACCATACCTAATGTGTGCCATTTTGATGTGCAGTGTGTAATTGGCACTGTAGCCCACATCCCCTACTAATCCCAGCAGGGGGGGCGACAGGTTCAGCAACTCACTACAGTGTGGGTTGCTGAACATGTAACTTTTTTTGTGTAATTTTTGCTGACTGCATCAAGTGTGTCACAAATATTATACCCTCCACTGTGGGCACCCTCTCTTCAGTTGTGGGGGTATATAGAAGGGCGAAATCTTGGTGGAGAGTAGCTAACACCACCCCGCTACTATGCACCACCTGGGGGCAATCCCAAGCCCTGTAAAGTGTAAAGTAAAGTGTCAAATGTAAAGTCAAATGCAAAGTAAAGTGTCAATCAAAACAAAAAGAAAAGATTTTATTACTGAACTTTGCATGACAATTGACAGTTTACTTTGCATTTGACTTTACATTTGACACTTTACTTTACACTTTACAGGGCTTGGAACTGCCACCAGGGGGGCTGCGGTGACCCACTACAGTTTGGGTCTGCGAACATGTATAGTGGCTGGTGGGGTGTTGGTTACATCGAACCCAATTTCATGTTTCTGCACCCCCCCCCCCCACTGGGAGATATGCCTTGCCTAAAAAACTAAAATTGGATATGATTTGGATACAGTTTATGTCAGAGTTAGTCTACAGTGAAAAATAATGATAAAATGCATCAAACTGGCCAAAAACCAACGGTACTCCCTGCCCCAGCCGCTGATGACAACCTTCTCCCCTTTGGTATAGAACTGGGGGCAGTCCCAAGCCCTGTAAAGTGTAAAGTAAGGTGTCAAATGTAAAGTCAAATGCAAAGTCAAGTGTAAATCAAAACAAAAAAGAAAATATTTTATTACTGAACTTTGCATGACAATTGACAGTTTACTTTGCATTTGACTTTACATTTGACACTTTACTTTGCATTTGACTTTACATTTGACACTTTACTTTACACTTTACAGGGCTTGGGCTGCCACCTGGTGCGAGCTGGTGGGCAGACAGGCGGGCCTCACTTCGTCGGTCCAGCTCAGAGCGTCGTCCACTTTGACCAAGGCCAGGTCGTTGGCGATCCTGCCCCTGCCAGCGCGGATTTTCTTCATTCCCGGCCAGTCTGGATGGATTATTAGCCAGTAGGCTCCGCGGCGCTGCGAACCAGTGGGCGGAGTTGGATACTCAGCGGAGTTTTAAATACCCAGTATTAGGTATATACGCGGAAAACAGCATCGCGGAAGACAGCGTCAGCAAGATAGATATCCATTGTGACCTAATCGTTAATCAAATCAAAATTGTTCCAAAAAAAGTTTCAGGAAAAACGTGCATTGCTTGCACACGACTCCGCCTTTCTAATTTTTTTCTTTTTTTCTCTGAAAATTAGTGCTAAGTATCGCTTGGCATGTTATTGTATGAGATATAAATAAATAAGTATTAGAAAATGAAAATGGCCACTGGATAAGCGAAGTTGGCACTATGCACACTTGGTGTCAACTGGTTTCCATATCAATTCAAGTTTTAGTTGACAGGCCACAGCACAGGACAATATTTATTCATGCGCCAATGTCAAACTGGAGTGAATATTGGTATTGATGCGCACTTGAACACGGAAATCAAATAATATTCCAAAATGTGAATGAAAACGAGCCAAGCCAGTTGACGACACCCAGTTGCCATTATCAACTAGTCCCCTTTGCAAACACGCACACATACACAGCAAAAAATGGGTGTGTGGATGGGCGGTGAAGCGTCGGGAAGTGTCTTCACGCCAACACTTCCCGAACGCTTCACCAAGTTGCCAGCGCTTCTACACACATCACGAAAATCTGCGTGAAGGCACTTCACGCTTCTTAATATGGCGCTCCCACACAAATGTATACGCGGGGGAAGCGTGTGGAAGCGCCAACACCGTGAAGTGTCTTCCATATGTTTGGATGCGCGTGAAGCGCGCGGTGAAGCTAGGTGAAGCGTGTGAAAGACACTACACCCAGAATCTCGTGATGTTGGTGGCAGCGTGTGGAAGCGCGCCGCTTCACGCGCATCCAGCCCGCTTCCACACGCTTCACGGATCCATGTTTTGCTGTGATAGCAGACCTGTGGGGAGCGGGTGTTCCTGCTGTGCACGCCCGTGTTCACGCCGATGCTGGCGCGCATGCGCTCGATGAACGAGCTGTCCCGAGACGGGTCCTCGCTCGAACCGTCGCTGCAATCAAGCGTCAAAGTTGGCAAAGTGCTTGACTTTGTTGAAACATTTTCACAGTGTGAGGTACCTTTCGTTGGGCTTAAAAGGTAGAAAATGCTTTTATAATCATACTCTGTCGAGAAGCCAACTGCAACACACTATAATACTGGAATTTCATGCCATTTTTGCAAAAATTGATTTTATCCTGGGTAATCAATGCCAGCACACACACTAGTTTACCAACACGAAATGCTCGACCATTTTGGTAAACTGTTTTGACAAAACAGTACGAAACACAGTACAAATCGTACTGTTTTGTCAAAACAGTTTACCAAAATGGTCGAGCATTTCGTGTTGGTAAACTAGTGTGTGTGCGGCCAATGTGTTAGGCATAGTGATGGAAAAAGCGCCAGAATTTTGACGCCAAGCGCCAAAAGCGCCATGGCGCTTTTCGGAACCCCCGCGCGAAGCGCCAATGGCGTCAAACACAAATTGCGTTAAGCGTCAGAAACGCCATGGCTCTTTTCTTTCGCGCTAGCGCCAAGCGCCAGCGCCACGGTGCTGTTCTATCACTAGTCATCCACCTTACCTTCTAATTCAATGTGAACCCCCCAACAGTAATCGAGCCCACGAACTCGACACAGTGCGCAGCGGTGAGTATCCAGTTCTTGTTCAAAATGGTGGCGCCACAGGCACCTGCGCGGCTGGTGAAGTAGACCTGCCAGGGCCAGCTGTGCTGCGGCGTCTCGCTGCCGCCTACTATGCCGTGCTGCTCTCCCTGGGGGGATATGGGGATTGGTATTTTAAAAATGAAAGAAAATACCTACATATTTCCTCGAAATACCCCCCCCCTCGAAATACCCCCCTCGAAATACCCTCCTCCCCCCTCGAAATACCCCCCCCCCCTCAAAATGGACAGTATAAAATAATTACACACCCCCTCGAAATACCCCCCCCCCCCAAATAGAATGTACAGAGAAGGTACATAACAAAACTGCGGTTTGTGATTCGGGCAATGCAAAACACACGTTAAAAACAATGAATTGTTACGTTAGAACATTGTTGTACACTTAAATAAGTCAACAGACTCTTATATATGGCGGTTATTGTTGCATTTTTCTACGTCTGCGTACGTTGCAGATGACAATTTAGTACTGGAATTTGAAAAAAATATCTGGCGAAATAATAAGCCCCTCGAAACCCCCCCCCCCTCGTTTAACCCCCTTCAAAATTCTCACTCTGAAACAATCACCCCCGGGGGGTATTTCGAGGAAATACCAGAGTTGCGAAAACGTATTTACGTTTACACGAAATACCCGGTTATTCGGGTATTTATACTTACGTTTACGTTTACGCTTTCCAAAAATACCGTTACGTTTTGTTACGTTTTCCTGGCACAATTACCCGGGTACCAGAGAAAACGTAAAAATTTGCTACATGGAACCGTATTGTTTTGACAAATGTAGTGTATTATGATGAGTTTAACATGTTCTAATGTTGAGGAGTTCTAATTCCGCAATTGGAGAACTCAAACACCAATTTGCAAGTGAAAAGTAAAAAGTTGAAGGAAAGTATTTTTGTGAGGGAGAACTGAAATGCAAATAAAAGTCAGAAACATTTTTAGTGTTTTCTCATGACTGACCATGTCTTTTAAATTGCCATTTCACTCACAAATTTACTATTCTTTCAATTTTTACTTGCCATTCAACTTGCCATTACTTCTCACTCAAACGGAATTGGCACCTATGGCCCTACGCCCAGTAGTTGACAATGACGCAAAATGTCAACTCCAATCCCAATTCAATATCCCGATCCCATCATTCTAAATATATATAAAATACAGGTATTCAAGCAGAAAATGTCGATGGAGATCATATGAACATCCATAATGTTGTAAAAAACATTGTTTTTTTTTGTTGTATTATCTGATAGCGGAAGCGCTTAATGTAATATTTACGTTTACGTTTTATTTTACGTTTTCCCCGGTATTTTTAAAATACCTTACGTTTTAGTATTTATACTTTTGATTTGGAAAAGGTATTTACGTTTACGTTTACGTTTTCCATAAATACCAGTATTTGTACAACTCTGGGAAATACGGAGCCTATATGGACTTTTTAAGTTTCTTTTTTCTAAAAGATTTTCTGGACAGATTAAATTCTTTTTTGAGGGATTTTCTGCGATTTTATAAAATACCAAAATACCAAATACCAAAGTACCCAAAACCATGTTTTTCATGAACTAACAACCACTTTACCGCCGCTGATTCTGATGTTATTCGGGTGCACTCTGGAAGGTTTCCCGCACATGCCATCATTAGCCCTTTTTGTTAATTTCGCTCCAAATGACACTGCCAATGTGCATAAAAGCACCAAGGGCACTCCCAGACCCTGTAGAATGCTCTTTGAAATGTCAATTGTGCAAAGTGTCTAAAGTCATGCGAACTGTAAAAAGTCATGTAAAATGACCTGAAAATTTTCGTACAACCGGTAAAAAAAGTAAAATAAAATTGACATTTTACAGGGCGCTTTACATAACGTTTGACACTGCATGACATTTCACATGGCATTTTACAGGGCTTGGGAGTGGCACCGCAATGAATTTCATCATGTTTTGTACCTAGTTATATATTTTATATTTGGACTTTATTGGTAGATCACAGTGATAACTTTAACAAGATTGTGAACTCATGTGAGAGATTATAATTTTGCGGCGGATTTATATACCTATGTGAATTTTGCTCGTGAATTGTGGGTGTGTGTTTAGGTTAACCACAAAATATCCTTCCAATCGAATTTATTTAGATACCGTAATACTCACAAATTGCAACCATGGGAAGTTCGGATTACAATTAGCATTGAAAAATGAGTGATTTTGATAAAATATAATAAAATAAGATGTCAAAAGATATCTCAAAAAGATAATATAATCAAATCAGTTTGGAAAATACTGCAAATTGTTTTATACTTTAAATATCATTTTTTCGGATCAGTAATGGATATATTAGCGGTAATCAAGCATGGGTAAATTACAATTCCTTCTGAATGTTTGGCCTAATTTTGTCATCAATTTGTAAGAAATAAATGCGCAATGATTGTTCAGATGCTTCAATTAAGCAGAACCAGTGGTAACTAAAATTCAAGCTGAATAAATTTATTTCCCTTGTTAGTAGGAAGCAATCAAATATCTATCTAATTGGAGTACACTTCAGAGTTGTTAAAATACCGGTATTTTTGGAAAGCGTAAGCGTAAGCGTAAATACACTTTCCAAATTTTGAGTGTGGATACTAAAAGCATAAGGTATTTTTTAAATACCTAGGAAAGCGTAAAATAAAGCGTAAGCGTAAAAATTTTCAGGGAGTTTTTGCTCAGTGAATTCGTTAAAAATCAAGCTTTCAGCGACATCTGAAGCCATTGCCATCTAAATATTTCGCCCGATGACACAGTAAAAAGGAGACATTCATATTGCGACACAATTTGTAAAATACATGTGCCGTTATTTCCAATGCATTACTGTACACATGCAGTCTTTTTTGTATGCAGTTCCGTTCACTTTTTTGTAGTTTTACACTTTTTACAAAAGCATAAAACTGTACCATGTGAAAAACTGTTTTACGCTTTTAGTACCCGGGTATTTCGACCGGGAAAGCGTAATAAAGTGTACGGGTATTTTATGAAAGCGTAAGCGTAAGCGTAAGTATAAATACCCATTTACCCGGGTATTTCGGGTAAGCGTAAATACGCTTTCGCAACTCTGGTACACTTACACATGTTACACCTTTGCAACATGACATGATTTTGTTCAATATATGTATTAGATTTTATATTAGATTTTATATTTTATTTTATAATTTTTAACATGACAAAATATTAATATCAGATAACCATCAGCATAACATAGAAAATCTGAGAAGAGAACAAATTAAAAATGATTTGTTTAGAAGACACGCTTTCAGAAAACGTAGAAAAACGCTTCTGAGGCCACTTGTTCAATAAGTCCATGCTTGCATCCAGCAAAAAGTGCATAAACTCGGCAGACATGAAAGGAATCAGTGATTCGGCCCTTACGTACCAATTTTAAATTTCGTTAAAATTGTTAAGTTAATTTTGAATTTGAATGAATGCATTCCAATCGATTCATGGTAAATCTTATTCAATCCGACGTTTTATGCGAGAACAGGATAAACTGAACACGCATATTGTCATATGAAAGCAGATAACAAGGTATTTTATTGTAACAGCCCGGACAAATTCCAACAAAAAAGTACGTATGTGTGCGTGCGATAGAACAAGGGAAGAACGACCCTGTACACTGTACACCACTAGCGAAATCTGGATCGTTTTGAAAATCTAAAAATTGCTCTGAATAACATAAAATGCTCACCATGTTCGTAATAATAAGAAATTATCGTATATTTATCAAGTGTAGATCTTAAATTCAAATTTCGACGGTGACGTTCACTTATCTAATTGAAAAATTTGTTGATGGTCATCCCTACCCATGAAATACGAGTGTCAATAACAATGAAATTGGGTTAGAATGGCACTTGTACAAAAATTCGTTAGACCATTGACTCGCATAATGTCTGCCGAGTATAAGTACATATACTCTTTTCGTTGGAATCTTCAGCAAGAAAGTTGGCAAGTTCATTGTGAACAGCGCTTCTCATACCTAGTCAATCAGTCATAAGTAGTGATGGAAAAGCTCCAGGAAAAATGCTGAATTCTGATTCAAAATATTGGCGCCGGGCGCCAGAGAAAATGGCGCCAAGCGCCAAAGGGCGCCAGAAACAATGGCGCCAAACATAAAAGTTACTTTTAATCGTGTATATCGTAACAGAAGCATTTATAGTACAGCACATAGCGTAAATTATAATCAAGAGTCTGCAATGCGGAGGTCACCCCCCAAATCGCCCTGCGATATATCAATCCCGGAAGGCATTCAGCTATTTATCTATCTATACCGGAGGCGAATTGTTTTAGCGATTTACCCCTTTCTTCTGTCTTGGCGACCTTGAAAAAGCCTATAAATATATTTAACCCCCATAACTCTCACCAGACAATTTTCAGCTGTCTATCTCTGCGGGGAGCAATTATCTATCGATCCAACCCCTGAGAGGTTCAAAATCTAGAACACCATTACCATGTAGAGTCAAAGTACCCCCTTTGAATAACACCTTTCATTGAACATAGCATTTGAGGCGTCCACTTCTAAAAAGCGATATCTCCAAATTTCAAAAATTCGGCTTAGCATGGAAACAATACCTAGAACTGGTTCCGCACAATTTTTTTCCAACATCATTTGTCCCTTTTGAAAGTGTCACATAATGACTAATTTTGGACAGATAGGAGCAATATTCAAAAATCCCCAGAAAGAAGTCGATAACTCCATGCTGTATCCAGCAAAAAGCCAATTAGGCCACACATTCTGAAAATATATTTACAACATAAAGTAAATGAACTATATAAAGTAAATACTTTATGCTAAAATAGGTAACATTATGCACTTTGGACATGGCAAAACTGCTATTTTTACCACATCCTGGCGCTGTTTCTGGCGCCATTTGAAATAATGGCGCCAGGCGCCAGATGGCGCCAGAGAAAAGAGCGCCAAGCGCCAATGGCGCTATGGCGCCGGCGCCCTTTGGCGCCATTGAAGGGCGCCAGCGCCATGGCGCCATTCCATCACTGGTCATAAGTTAAATCAATTTTTTTCGAACCAGCAACAAAAATTTCAAAAGTCAGTAAGTTCTGTTGTTTGCTAGACTTCTTTCTTCCTACCTACCTAGGTATATGCTTTTTGTTCTGGTGCAACCACATTTTGTGAAAAAACAACTCCCATACTCCTATATATTTATGGTGAGAGCAGTGCAGAAAATTTTTCAACTTCATTATTTATCAACATTTGAACTTTACAATTGACAGTGAGCAAGGCCATTGGATGAGCATTGCTGGTAGAAAATTGAAAAATGAAACATAAAATGCAATTTTCTCAAAATCAACTTTTTGAGATAACACTTCCAAATCAGATTGAATCAGTAGCCAAAAGTAGATTGTATTTGAACACAACTTGCACCGGAGTCTCCAAATTTGACCCTTCTGGCAGACAGGCCAGCAATCTGAAAAGAATTCATGATAAAATTATAATATGAACAAAATAAATTTAAAAACACTGAAAGAACTGCAACAATAATTTAGAAGGTGAAAATAGAGGGTAAAACGAAATACCGTATTTCGTCTAATAGAAGGGCGCCCTTCTATTTTTCGTGAACTTTTTACCTGCCCTTCAATTGGTGACCGCCGTTCTATTTTTTCATCAACTTATCAGCCAATCTTTTTCAAGTTCGGCCAAGGTTCTTCAAAGTATTATTTTACGTCACAGGCAGATAGATTCAAGATACCTACATTCTACATAGAGTTCATTCAACATTTGATGTTAAATCACAAACCAAAGCACAAAATCAATGGGCAAAAGCCAATTAAATCACTGCGTCCGCTGATATTTTTTATGCATTTGGCACTTTTCCAGCACTTTGTGTATCTTCTATTGGAGACCGCAGTTCTCGTTTTTCGTGGCCCAAATGAAGTCGAAAAAGTGTACCTTGTATTGGAGACGCCCTTCTATTGGAGACCTGCCCTTCTATTAGAAGAAATACGGTATAAGCAAATATGCATATGAAAACACAACAGCAAGAAATTCTGCTGATGAACTGTGAACACGAAATGAACACCAAAGTACGCTCAAACTGTAACAAACTTGTTTGTGGAAACATCACAGGGGTCCTCCACATTTGGGTTGTGTTTCAGAAAATTTATCACAGTTCCATGTGTCCATAAATATCCCATGTAACCCTTAACATTTGTGTTCAATACAGTGTGGAAATTTTTGTGGCCCACAATTCTTTTAACTGATTTGAATGGGAAATTGACATCCTTATAAAAATCATTGCCCATATCCATTCTTCTGTCATATTTGCCAGCATTCCTTGGTGATTCCCTGATTTTTCTCAGAAACTGGTAGAAATCCTGAAAGATGACATACCGTATTTACTCAATTAATTCCCCACACTTGAATAATTCCTCCCCTCGAATAGTTCCCCCCTGTTAGACGATTGAGGAAAAAGTAATTCCCCCACTTGAATAATTCCCCCCTCCCCAATGATAGAACAAAGATATCCTTCAAAAACAATCAATGAGGTCAACCAAACAAACGATCTGTGTCTGGTTTGATCCATAGACTTCAAATGTTGCGCACCCGGTGAGCAAAGATGCCATGGAATGTACACTAGCACTAGCGACAATGACAAAATGTGTATACTATGTAGTGTGATAGATACATGTTTGAAAATTGTGACAGAAGAATAATTCCCCCACTTGAATAATTCCCCCCCTCGAATAGTTCCCCCTCAAAAATATCTGACGAAAAAATGATTCCCCAGGGGAATTATTCGAGTAAATACGGTATGTACACTAGGCAAACAACACGGTTTACATCTGCACATACTTATGTTTTCCGGGCCAACGTCATGACCATGAGCAAACGTTTTAGGCGCCAACGTAACGCACGTCACAAAAAAAGAAAAAAATATTTTATAAAATCGCAGTCACATAAATACAAGAAATGCATATTTCATGCCTGCAACTTTTCTTCTGAATAATTTTTTTAACGATGACGTCATGATGGAGTGTTTCTTCAGAAAAATGTGTTGCATGTGGTCCGTGGAGTATGTATAAAACATTTTTTGGTTATAAAAACCTCGATAGGGTATTTGAGGAGTTTGTCTCCGAAACCCGTTTTCTCCACGTTTTTCAATGTTGTCAAAATTGCATTTGAAACTTTGACATTGGCCCGAGCCAGCATGCTTTGAGTGACAATGCTTGCCGAAAACTTTTCGAAATGGCCATGTATATCTCTACTTTACCCATATTTACAACCCTCTGGCTGGCAAATATGGTTAAAGTTATGGCCACTTGATTGGCATCACATCAACATACGTACATGCAGATTTGTTCCTTAACGGGTTTCGAGTGCAAAATGCGTTTTTGTATGGGGATTCTGCCACATCAGCATTAAATTTGTCACGGGTTTCGGATGCAAACTTTTTTCTGTGGAGATAGCGGGTTTCGGGTGCAAAAAATGATAGATTTTTTGGAGATAACGGGTTTCGAGTGCAACTTCATCTATTTTGGGCTGGAGATAACGGGTTTCGGATGCAAAATTCCATTTTTTTCTAAAATCGGTATCTCTGTATATCGGGTCTCTGGAACGGTATGAGATTATGAAAAAATTGTTTTTTCTATCCAGAAGAAAAACATCAATATACGTCAGATCCGCACTTAACTCAATTATTTTCACTTTGGTCCGTAACGGGTTACGGAACCAAACGCCTCAATTAAACTATGGCATCCATTTTTGTCTCTTATTTTGGCAGTATATCTGAACTTTGGCACTAATTTTCCATCACACCAAAGTCAAGTTCATAAATCACACTCAGGCACATCAAGAACATACCTTCTGGTAAAATCCACTGGCGCCATCCTCAGTCCCATCCAACAAAGTGCCATCTTCATTCCAAACTTCTGTCAAATTGACATTGTGACAAGCCACAGCAAAAAGGCCATTTTCACTTTTTAATGATGCCTTGGCACTGTGCCAAAACTGCTCAGAAATGAACCAGTGAAGTGAGGCAGCACAAATTATGAAATCAACTGAATTGGGTAGAAAGTTTGGTAGGCCTTCACTTAGGTCCGCCTGTCTGAAATTGGTTTTCTTTGAAATACCCAAGGGTGTATTTCATGCATAAGTTGTCTTTATCCATCAGAATATTTACAGTAGTAACATTTTCTGTAAATAGGGACATCAATATCACTAATAACAATATGTATCATATACCTAGATTTATGATACATGCACTTGTAAACGATATTATCGGCCTCAAGGCTCAAGCATAAAAATCAGCCTAAAAATACAGGAATATAAATATTTGTATACTCTGTAGACAGCACAATATTTACCATATTTTCTCGAATTACCCCCGGGGGTTTATTTTTTCAGAGTGACAATTTTGAGAGAGAAACGTGAAAAATGCAACAATAACCACCATTTATAAGTTTTTTCAGCCTTATATGAGGATGTAGATGGTATAAACGATGTTCTAACGTAACACAGTAAGTGTTTTGAACGTCTGTTATGCATTTCCCGGACCACAAATTCATAGTGCCCATTTTGAGGGGGAAGGTATTTCGAGGGGGGTATTTCGAGGAAATACAGTAGGCATCTGCAGCACATACTTTATTATGTCTTAGGCCCCACACACGCTAGTTGACATCGACACCAAATGTCAACTGGTCCCGTTCCGAATTCAAAGATTGTGTTTGAACGTCGTTCGTCCACTCATCAGCAAGCTTTGAATCGGGATCGGCACCAGTTGACATTTGGTGTCGATGTCAACTAGCGTGTGTGAGCCCTTACTCACCAATGCACCAACGTAATACTTATGCACATGCTTTCATAACAGCGAAAAATATTTAAAAAAATAGGCGGGGTCAAGCACAACCTACAAATGAGGTGTCCAATTCTAAAAGTCAACAAGTCCAATGTATGAAAATTGCGAGTTAGGCCCGGAAACATCATCTGGGGCTACTCCCGCACATTTTTCATAAATTTTTGGACCTCACATGCCCATATGGCATAGTGCCAAATTTGACATTTTTGGCGTAAAATGCAAAAAAATTTGGGCAAGAAGTCGACAAGTCCACTTAGTTTTGGGCTAAAAGTCGACAAGTCCATCCTCCGCATCCTTTTTATAGGAAAAACGCAAGAAATGTGATAAGTCCACTGTGGACACCGATTTCTGAAAGTTGACAAGTCCATAAATTTCCCCGTCACCGGGAACAAAAATGTTCTGGAGTGCAAGAAGTCGACAAGTCCATTTCCCTTCCCAAAACAGTTTTGCTCTGACCGAATGGAATTTTATAGACACCCCATTTTTCACATATACGTTGAGATTATGGGCTGAAAATTTGTCACTTTATTGTCACCATATGGAACTTAATGGAAAGCATGAGAGAGCTAAATTGGACACACACCATGGGCCTGGAATTGGGTCTGAAAACTTAAAATGCGATTTACTCAAAATCGCATTTTCTGGACTTGTCGACTTTTAAAATTACACGCCTCAAATGTGTTGTGTCGTGCCTGAAATCATTTCTCCTGTTTTAAAACAATTTTATTTTGTAACGTCATGATGGAGTGTTCCGTTCAGAAAAATGTTAGCATGCACTCAGCGCATTGCGAAGTATAAAACAAAGCAAATAGAGAACCAATGAAATTGACCTGAATTCCACCCTGGAATTATCAGTGAACTTCTCTTTTGCCTTATCAATTTGAGCATCCGAATAGTCGAAGCCAAAAACTTTAGCCTTTGGGAAAAAATCCAATAAAATTTGCGTCAAATTTCCCGGCCCGCAGCCAGCGTCCACGATGCACTGGTGCCAGTCCCAGACCCTGTAAACAGCCCTGTAAAAGTCATGGAAAACGAACTGTAAAATGTTAAATGACATGTAAAATATCAAATGTCATGGAAAATGCCCTGGAAAAATGATAACCATGTATTTATAAAGAAAACCAAATAAAGTTTCATATTTTACAGGACATTTTCCATGACGTTAGACACGTTGCATGACATTTCACATTTTACAGGTCATTTACAGGGTCTGGGAGTGGCACCTGAATTTCATCCAGTTTTCGGTGCAGTTTTGTTAAAAGAAAGTCTCTGATAGCCACAATTAGTGCGGATGGGAGTGCTGATGCCAATTCCGCAAGTGGGTGGGTGACAAGAAAAGTTGTAAGTAGCAAGTTAAGTGACAAGTAAACTTAACAGTGACAAATAATTTCTTTACTAAAAAACTTATATCAGTACTTGTCATGACACTTGAGTAGTGATGGAAAAACGCCACGGCGCTGGCGCCTGGCGCTTTTGGCGCTTGGAGCCATTTTCCGGTGGCGCTTTTGGCGCTTGGCGCCATTTTCCGGTGGCGCTTTTGGCGCCAGCATTTTGAATGGCGCCAAAAAGTGTCTACGCTAATAAAAATTGTTACAATACAGGTACATTTAGAGTATTCAGAGGAAATATAGTATATTTGGATACTGAGTAAGTATATTTTTGTTTCGTCGAAAAATGCAGAGTTGTTAAAAGTTCAATATAGATATTCTCTTTTTTCTGAAACTCAATATTCTTTATCGATATGAACCCCCGATATTGATATTGAATAGGCTATTTACACAGGTCCCGGTCCCCGGCCGGGACCTGTGTAAATAGCCTATTGAATATTATTGTTTTGTGAAAATCAATATTCATTGTCGATACGCACCCTTGATATCGATGTTGATTTAAGAAAATGATCGATATTTGATATTTTTTCACAATTTTGGCAATATTCGATATTTTTCAAAATTTTCCATACCAAGATTTGATATTCGATATGGAAAAGTTGCTTTTCGATACAATATATATTTACCTAGTCCCAAACCAAACCCTACCTAAGTACTTGACCAATTGCACTTATATTTAAATAATTTTACCATTTTGACTTTGCCACTTACCGTTTTTGTTTTTCCTGTCACTTGTCCACTTGCGAAATTGGCACCTGGATTTGGCCGATACAAATCATAATGTTCAGCGGTTCCATATTGAGACCAGTATGTCATTTTTTGGCAAATGTATTGGGTAGAAACGGGCCTACGCTTAAATTATGATAATTTACTTAAAATGAAAAGAACTATCTTCGTGCGGCTGTTTATACCATTTTTCAACGTGCATTTTTTATTGACACAACTCATTAGATTGGTAGGCGCATAGTACACTTTTAGATTTCTTTTCACTTCCTTTTGCAAGCGGAAGTACAAATGAAGCGCCCACATTTAAAGCAGAGTTGTTAGAATGACTGAACTTTTTTTTTAAGCATAGGTATATATGTAAGTATGTTTTTTACTCACCGGAAAGTATAGAAAATGTCAAATACTTTTTTTTTACTTCTACTCGTGCATAAATCTGAGTAAAATACTTTTTCCCTGGAAATCAAAAACGTTCGGACGCGGAACCGAAATTTTGAGTGAAAGTGGTCAAAGTCAAATGGTCAAAACTGTCATGTAAAGTACTTAATTACGATTCCAGGGTAAAATTCTTTATGAACTAGTGCTGAACATCTAAAAAGTGTGTTTGATATTTTTTGATGGGTTACTTCTTATCGAACGGCGGGTTTTAAAAAGAGGACAAAAAATAGAATTGCGCTCTTTTATAAGAAGAAATAGCGTTTCGTTGTTTTCAAAAATGTGTGAATCAGTGCAAATGTGCAACGGTTAGGGAAACCCTATTAATGGAAAAAATAATTTTTTTACGCAATAATAAAACAAGAGATTTTGGATCAAAGGAAGAAACGAAACAATAATATTTATGTCAAACAACTCCATCAGAAATTACAGGCATATTTAAATAAAATTTTAAGTTGTACTTTCTAAAAAATAACGTTGAATTTGACTTTTTACGTGACACGTATTAGCTGTAATTTCGACTTTTAGATACTCATTCGATAAAGGACTTTGTGTTTACGTTTGAAACAATTGGAAGTTTTATCCAGTGTTGTTAAAATACTGGTATTTTTGGAAAACGTAAACATAAACGTAAATACCTTTTCACATTTTGGAGTATAAATACTAAAACATAAGGTATTTTTAAAAAACCTGGGAATACGTAAAGAAAAACGTAAACGTAAAAAATGTTTGTAAGTGCTCCTACTACAAGAGCAATTGAAAAACCATGTTTTTTACAATGATTTGCATGTCCCCACAATCTCCATCTACATTTTCTGCATACATTTCATAACAATTGAATAACAATAGTTGATTTTAGGGCATCTATTCTAACATTTACTGGGAACTTTTTGATGGCATAAGTGCTTTGGAAAATCTGCAAGTCTGCGATCTCACACACCAGAACACTGAGAGGTTGTTTGTGAAGGTTTTTTGCATTGCAACAGTTTTGTCCACTAGCAACAGCTACAGTCCATATTCAGGGTAAATGTGTTTATATTCTCTTTTATGTGAGTTTCAAAATAGGGCTGACGTGGGTTGTTGAGTTTGGGAGTTAAAATAATTGAGGAGTTTGCTTCGGAAACTTGATAACTCATGTTTTTCAGTTTTGTGAAAATTGCATTTGAAACTTTGAGAGTGGCCTGAGCGGGCATGCTTTGAGTGACAACCCTTGCCCAATACTTTTTGAAAAGCCAACAAATTTATCTACATTTTCCATAATTACAATCCTCTGGCCGGCAAATATGGCTAGAGTTAGGTCCATTTCACTGTCATTATGGCAACAAATTTAACTAACAAAATTTTATAACAAGTTTCGGATGTAAACTTCATTTTTTGTATGGGGATTTCCCTATAAATATAAAACAAGTTTCGGATGGTTAGTTTTTTCAGTGGAGATATTGAGTTTCGAGTGAAAAATATGATACCGTATTTCCTCAAAATACCCCCCCCCTTGAAATACCCCCCCCTCGTTTGACCCCCCCCCTCTAGAGACCACTATGAAACAATCACCCCCCCTCGAAATACCCCCCCCAAATTGAGTGTAAAGAGAACGTACATGACAAATACGGCAGTTTATGTTCTGCGTAGTGCAGAACACACGTTAAAACAATGTTGGAATCACGTTAGAACAGTGTTTATACCATCTACGTACTAATATTAGTCTACAGAACCTTATAAATGGCAGTTTTTGTTGCATTTTTCAACGTCTGCGTACGTTTCAGACGACAATTCCGTACTTGGTTTTCAAAAATTTTCTTGTGAAATGATAACCCCCCCCCCTCGTTTAACCCCCCCCTCTCGGGACCACTATGAAACAATCACCCCCCGGGGGGTATTTCGAGGAAATACGGTAGATATTTATGGAATTATCAAGTTTTGAGTGAAAATTCACCGTTTTGATGGTGGAGATATCGAGTTTCGGATGAAAATTTACATTTTTTTTTCAAAAATTGGTGTCTTTGTATCTCGTGAATGGTATGAGATATTTACTTAATTTTTTATTTATTTTGAAGAAAAAAGTATATATATATAAATCAGATATGCACTTAACTGAATTTTTTTCACTTTGGCGTTTATTGAGTTACAGAACCAAACACCTCAATTATGTAGATGTTAATAATGTATAAATAAACCACACAATGCTTCAACCATTATGAAAATTAATCAGTTTCCCCAGCTTAAAGTGACAAAGTTATGACGTCTGCTGAATCAATTGAGGTTAAACATAAAAATATACATTTGATATGCATTGTATACCCATTTGGAAAAGCTTTCATGTAACAAATTTGCTAGAATCTTGGGTTTGTGGAACTGAATTTTAAGCTTTTTACGTTTTCGACGGTACCCGGGTATTTCGGCTGGGAATATGTAACAATACGTAATGGTATTTTTCGAAAACGTAAACGTAAACGTAAGGATAAATACCAAAATACCCGGGTATTTCGGGTAAACGTAAATCAGTTATTGCAACACTGGTTTTATCAGCGTAATGCGATGAATTCATTTGTCCGAAAAATGGGACAAGTTATTTTTACAAAAAGGGCTGTGTGAATTGAACGAGCAAGATTTCGGATAATGTTTAGAAATTCAACGAAAAAGGTTTTCACACCAGTTGTATACGTTGGTTTGTAATTTTTTGATTGCATATTTTGCTTAAAAAAACTTCGATGAATAAGTTGTCCCTTAAATTCCCCCGTCAAAGAATGCCAACGAAAAAATGACTCCCCGTGGGGCATATTCAAGAGAAATGTATAGCCCCTGAATATGTTTACGTTTCTGAATGATGAACAAATAGTTTATAAACTTGTGTTCTTACTCCTAAACGTAATTTGCATTTACATATAAACACAATATTATTTATGTTTCACACATTTCAAACAACATTTGCCACATTTACATAAAAGACACTTTTTGTAAGATCATTTTCCATAACCCGTTTTCAATTTTCATATACCCCCCACAACTGTTTGGAGAAGAACGATGGCAAACGTAAATTATAAATTTTTATACACATTGGAATTTCGATTCGATTTATACCGTATTTGCTTGAATAATCCCCCTGTTTCGTTAGACTTTTTTGAGGGGGAAATAAATCGAGGGGGGGGAATTATTCGAGGGGGGGGAAATATTATTTCGTCAACAATTTCAACCATGTTTCTATCAACTCATTTGATGAAATATGCTTTATTCACACAAAAACGTGGCATTTTTGTTCAAATTGGGCACAATAAATTGAGCAAATCTTTTAAGGGGGGATTATTCGAGGGGGGGGAATTATTATTTCCTCACTCGTCTTACAGGGGGGAATTATTCGAGGGGGGAATTATTCAAGGGGGGGGGAACTATTCAAGCAAATACGGTAATTCGGTCAGAAAGAAACTTAAAAATCGTTTTATTTTGAACATTACCTAGTACCTAAATTCAAAAATTGCTAAATTATTTTCGAATTTTTTCAAGTGCATTGGATTTCAAAATACATTTACACCGAAAATCGATTTTTTTCGGTTAACGAATTTTGAAATCTAATGCACATTAAAAAAATCGAAAAATCGGAAATTGTGTTGGTAAAATCTGAATTCGATATCTCACATTAGAAAAAACCCTTCAAAAATTCAAACACTACACTTCTCAAAATTGGCATCGTTGTTAGCGAGAGAGGGACGCGCAACTGTTGGAAATTAATCAAACCTGGACAAGTAAATAGTAAAATGAGAAATGAAATGAAACTTTGATATTTTTATAGTGGTTGAAATGCGCCATCGACAAGAAAACTCACAAATCACAAGTAAATTTCTAAGTTTAAATACCTGTCATGTTGAGTTTACTTTGAATTTGACATATTTATCTCGTAACCGCTTTACATACAAATGTAGTTTTTTCTCGAATACTTTACATCTCGAAATACCCCCCCCCTCAAAATTTCTACTCTGAAAAAATAAACCCCCTGGGGGTATTTCGAGGAAATACGGTAACCATTAAATAGCTGGATTACATGAGTTGACAGAGTGCATTCATACAATGAATGAAGTCCAAGTTTTCTGATGAAAAAAATAACTCCCCCTCGAATAACTCCCTTCAAAAAACTTCTGATAAAATAATAATGGGATTTTTAGGAGGGTCACAAAAACTATCCTGGGGTTTTATTCGAGGATATACAGTATTCCCATTCAAAAATTTGTTTCGCAATATACGTTATGTTGTCTAAAACAACACATAAGTGTTCCATTTGAAAGATCACAAAATGTGGAGTAATTAAATACCATTTTCAAGTATACTCGACGGACTGCAAAATATGTGCCGAATCCCACCATATTTTAATGAATAAAATCCTGTGATAAAATTCATAATTAATTATTCCATAGTGAAAACGAAATATTATGATGAACAAACTGTATAATTTTTGGGTCCTTATTCAGATGCGTTATGGTACATTTTAATACTAAGTGTGATGTCCGACGAGTATAGGGTGGCCCACGTCAGGCGCACGGTTTCAATTGGCTCCCAACACGTCAATTTTGAATGAAAACTGCTCAAATTTGGTAAACACCTTCCCGGTCATTTTTTGGTTTTACTTCTTACATCCTATCCCCAGTTCTAGAGCGCCCCAGAGGCTGAAACTTGGGGGCAATATTGGCGCAACCCCCCTCTACTTCGCATGAATTGGGGGGGTCGCGGCGATCCCTCTCAGGGGGGTCTCCTTAAGTGCAATTTTTTTTGTGGCTTTTTTGGTGTCCCACAGCAGGTCCGGCACCCGCTGATTTCTGAGCTGTGGGAGGGGTATAAATATAAAAGTTTGGGGATGTGTTACCAACACCACTCCCATGCTATACACTATTCAATAATGTGAGATTAAAGTGAAAAATTTCTCAAAAATTTGCTTATTCTCTAAAAAACACCACTCTCCAATAGATGGATGACAAAAAATTCACTTTTTGGAACTTTTTTTATTAGACACTTGAAGAGCTGGTTTACGATACTTTAAAGGGAACAGTTTGATGTTTAAAGTTATGTAAAGAACCATACCTCTAAAATGCATGCATTGCAAAATTTACTTGGGGGGAAGTTGAAAGTGTAAATTTTGTTCATTTTTGTTCCTGCAATGATGTCATTATGATGTCATAAAATTCACATTAAGTAAATTTTGCAATGCAGGCATTTTAGAGGTATGGTTCTTTACATAACTTTAAACATCAAACTGTTCCCTTTAAAGTATTGTAAACCAGCTCTTCAAGTGTCTGATAAAAAAGTTCCAAAAAGTGAATATTTTGTGATTGATCTATTGGGGAGTGGTGTTTTTTTAGAGAATAAGAGAATTTTTAAAAAAAATTACACATTAATCTCACATTATTGAATAGTGTATAGTAGGGAAGGGGTGTTGGTAACACATCCCCAAAATTTTAGATTTATAGCCCCCCCCCCACAGCTCAGAAATCAGCGGGTGCCGGACCTGCTGTGGGACACCAAAAAAGCCAAAAAAAAATTTGCACTTAAGGCGACCCCCCTGAGAGGGGTCGCCGCGACCCCCCCAATTCATGCGAAGTAGAGGGGGGTTGCGCCAATATTTTCCCCAAGTTTCAGCCTCTGGGGCGCCCTAGAACTGGGGATAGAATATAAGAAGTAAAATCAAAAAATGGCTGCCGGACGTGACCGGGAAGGTGTTTATATGGGTTGATAAATGTACCCCATTTGTTGTGTTAAGTGCACGGTTCCACATCACAAAAATTCATGTCGGAACGTGAAGCAAAGTTGAATACGTGTTTGAGCGTGGCGCATGTCAGGCAATCGTCTACCAAAGCACCAATCATTCATAAAAATAGTCCAAATTTGGCAAGACAGTAGATAAATATACCCTATTTAGTATGTTATGCACACACACAAATATCACTAAATTTTCAGATTCATCACATCGTATGCAAAACGACGTCACTCCACAGGACCATCTACAATGGGACAAATTCAAAAGCGTAAATATGAAACTCTTTCACATTCTGAGACGGAATCTTGCGATATGAAACCGTGCACTGAACACAACAAATGGGGTACATTGTAAAAATGGGGTACACCCACATACCGAATTCGAGTGGTTTTCATTCAAAATTGACGTGTTGGGGGCCAATCAAAACCGTGCGCCTGACGTGGGCCACCCGGTATATCTACCTAAATTACATATAACCGCGCTCACAGCAATTGCATACCTATATTTATACGGAGTTTTTGTATTAGTTGCGTAGCGGAAAGTTTTGAACATTTCTGCACGATACCACATTTGAAGGTCATTCATAAGGTATTTGAAGGTATTTGTAAGAACACCTTACCATTCCGTTATATTTTTTCCACCAATTTTTTTCACACATTTCATTAATGGCCCTACACACACTAGTTTTCACCGCGACCGATGTGAAAACTGAAATGGCCACATGGCCACATCCAGCCTACTCTTTTTGTATGCTGTATGCATTTTAGTTTTAAAATTTTTCAATTTTAACTTTCATTAATTTAAATTCCAATTAAAATTAAATAAAATCATTCAACCGTGTTCATTAATTTGCATTTGAAAAATTTCAGTTTTCACACGAAGTCACGGGTAAAACTAGTGTGTGTAGGCACATTGAGCATAGTACTTCTATTTTTGATAAAGCTTGAGCAATATTTTTATATCAGAGAGCATCAATTTGAAATCTGACATTTGTTTTGAACGTTCTCACCATTCACTTTTTATATTTATGCGTTTTGGCACTCTTCCAATGTAATTTCTACCTGCCGCTGTGTTGGAGACTATCGTTTAATTGGAGTGTGCCGTCCTATATTTCTGTCTTGAGCGCAAAAACGCGCCAAAAGCTGCCGTTATTGGAGGTGTCCTTCTATTAGAAGACATACGGTAAGCGCTGAAATCTGAGCATACCTAATTTCAGCGCTCACATTTCAGTGCCTGGCGCCTTACATTTGATTAAATGGCTCTACACACTAAATATACTCGGATGACATTACACAGTACATTTTTCCGGAGAAAACACTCCATCATGAAGTCATCACTTTAGTCAATTCTGGCGTTTACGTTTCTTTTCTTTCCTTTTTTTCTTTTTCTTTTTACGAAATGTTGATTCATAAGTTTTCAGTTGGCCGTCTGCCAGCCAAAGACATAAATCATATCTATTTGTAGAGTATCATGTCTGCCGAGTATACCTAATCTTCAACCGAAGTTTTGAAAACTCATGATTTTTGAGTTTTGAAATCAATTTTGAACACATTTGAGTTTACTGAAATGAGACATCCGTTAACTCCAGTTGATGGGGATAAAAAATAACTCATTCCGGTAAAACTCGAATGCCTTGTAGTTCGTATAACTAGTGTGTGGGCAGAATCCGGGCATACACTCCGGGAAAAATGTCTTTATATTTTTGGTGTTTTGGGTTCAGTTGCATATCAATCATCAAATATGGGTTCATTCGGGGTGACACTTATTTTTAAGGGTAGTTTTAGTGTCGACACCACATAGTAGAAATATCGCTGCCCCCCTGCGTATATTGCTGATTTTGGCTACACTGAAAGTGTGGCAACTTCAGAATTTTTTGTTTGCTTTTTTGCAGTTCTCTTTAACTGCATAGCTGAGAGTTGGCATGGTGCCAACATTTCACATTTGTACTATATTGAACACTGCCATAATGTCTGACCAATATCTTTCTCATGACTGGCTGCAAGTGATAGCTAAAATGATGGCAGACAGCAATGAGCACTATATAGCCAGCCTAGTCATTCGCTTTAAGGGGGCCCCACTCACTTCTGAGGGGTTCCAGCTGTATATAGTGTGATCTGCAGTGGCACTGGTGCCTTCAGTAGGTGTTTTATCCACCATTCTTTGAAAATTAAAGAAAACAAATACTTTTTCCATGCAAATTTTGACTTTGGACAGCCACCAAAAATTCAGGGATGCATCGATTTTGCTGAAAATCGACATGCTGCACAAAGACGCCTTAATTTAAGACATGGTATACTGGGTAAACACCAACAGCTGTCACATTTGAAATGGGAGGACAGATAAAAAATTTACTCCCATCCAGGAACATAAAGACATTTTTCCCGGAGTGTAGGTGTAGTTTACTGAATGCACCTTTACAGTGGAATCTACCATATTACATCAGAATGTAGAACAGACATTTTCTTATCTTTGATTTCTTATTTTCACAAACACCACATTGATTTCCCTATTATGGAATTGACTGCAAATTTTATCTTCTGATTTTGTTCATCAAAATATGGTAACATTCTCTGGAAAGCGTGCGTCTCGATCCACATTACATGCATATTTACAGCATAAATACAAAATGTTTGTATTGTAACACTTGTTTTGGTTGAGTCACATGTTTTCAAATAATTGGGCAATATTTACATTTTCGATTCATTATAAATTAATTTGTGACTCAAAAAATACATCACTTTTTCATGCAATTTTCATGCAGATCAGAAGGAACGCCTTAGCTAATTTAGGTATCAATAAAATGTTCAGGCTACAACCAAAAACGTTCAGAATTTTACGTATATCACATGCATAGTGATTTTACATGTTATTAAACTATCACATAAGATTATAATCATTACCTAAAAAAACAGTACAAAACTATTCGAATTATTTATGAACTAATTTTTATTCATCTTGAAACATGTTCAACTCAATTTTTATATCTCTACTATCATTTCTTATAATTTTGGCACTGTGCCAATCCGTGTGCATGAATTGCGGCAGTGAAAATTTGAATAATGCGGACAATGAGAGGAGATCAGAAATTGTTTCAGAAGGTGAAAGGTTAGCTAAATCTTGGATGACTTTTTTAGAAGTGAGACAATCAAAAACATACCTACCTATTTACGTTTACTTGAAAAATACATACACTCGAGTACTGTCTCAATACGTCTACATTTCCTCTGAAAAAAGCACCGAGTGACACTTTGCATGACACTAGCTGACACTTTGCATGACAATTGACATTTGATATTGCATTTGACTTTACATTTGACACTTTACTTTACATTTGACACGTTACTTAACATTTAACACTTTACTTTACACGTTACAGGGCTTGGGATTGCCACCAGGGGAGTTATTATTTGTCAAAACTTTTGACTTGAGAGTTATGCGAGGGGCGGGGGGTTATTTGAGGGGAGGAGTTATTTCTTTGTCATGGGATGGGACCTTTCAAGGATTTACAGCACATCAAAAAACCAATGTTACAGCGCCCACACCTTACACACACTGGATGAATTACACATTGCACTAATAAAGCGAAAAATTATGGACCAATTCCGAATACCTGATGAAACATCATTGTTAATAAGAAAAAGGAGGGAATTAGGACTGATCCAAGATCAAAGTGGTTCAAATGATCCATTTGGCAGCTGGCCAAGTGAATTAATGCCCGCTATTTTACAAGGAGACACTTTGAGACCAGCACATAATTGGTTCCGGCCAGTGCAATATAATGGTTGGTTGTTTGAAATGCCGTATATTCACGAATAAGTCCCAGGAGAGTTATTTTTTCGTCAGATTTTTTTAGACTGGGGAGTTATTCAAGGGGAGGATTAGGATTAGGATTCTAATGTACTCTCTATTACGCGTACATTTTAAAAGTACACGCGTACAGAGAAAATGTATTTTTTGTTGCTAAAATCACAATCACAATTAGAAAATTTTGAAGAAATCATACCATTATTGTAAAAAATACTAAATTATAACTAAAAACGACATCTATTATGTGTTCCAGTGTAAAACTCATTCTCACATGTAAAAAGCAGTAGTTTTAACGTTTTTGAGGGGAAAAGTAGGTACCTACTCGCTTTTACATTTTCGTGGGAAGGCAGTATTTCACTCACATTTACGCATGAGTACGAGTAAAAAAAGTATTTTACATTCTCTATACTTTATGGTGAGTAAATAAAAAATACTTACATTTACATATACTTTTAAAGAAAGTTCAGTCATTCTAACAACTCTGCTTGCAATACAAATTCCATAATTGAAACGATAATACACGCTGCAGCATAATACCAAAAATTTACAGAATAGAAACATTTTTCATGAACGTTACATTTTTCATACAATCGTGGGGTAGGTATTTGTGACTTAAGCACTACAAAATTACTTATTCAATTTGAGGGGGGTGTTATTTTTCCTCACCCTGCTAACAGGGCGGGAGTTATTAGGGGGGGGGGTTCAAGAGGGGGTTTGTTTTTCGATGGGGAGGGCGCGGCGTTATTCGTGGAAACAAAGTATTTAGAATTTTTCATTTTTAAAATAATTTTTTAAATCTGACCAGGGGCCAAAATTCTAAAGTGGATTTGTGATAAGAGAAGTGCTGAGTAACAACCAAATTATAATTGAATGTCAAGTGATGCGTAATCTTGTAAGTGAGAAGTGAATTTTCAAATGTAATAACTTGCAATTTGACTCACAAACAGGGTTGGCAAAATCTCAGAAAAAAATAAAAATAAAATACAAATAAAATAGAAAATTGGAGAATAAAATAAAATAAAATAAAATGGAAAATTAATAAAATAAAAATACAATTTTACTAAAATTCAAATTTTTGTAAAATTTTAGTAAAATTGTACAAAAATTCAAATTTTTGTACAATTTTAGTAAAATTTTACAAAAACTCGAGTGTCTGTAAAATTCTATAAAAAGTTTTCTATCCTCTTGTTCAAGATTCTAGCTGCCAATTTGCAGAACTGATGCTATGTTGTTGATTTCATTGTTGTGATTTTTGCTCAAAATCGCAAATTTTCACATTTTTTATATTGTTACCTTAAAAATAACTAAAACCCAGTGATTTGTCCCATTTACTTCGTTCCATACCTTGAAAAAGCCTATATATTAACCCCGCAACCCCCCCCCAAATCACAAATTTTTAGCTATCTTCCCTCGGGAGGAGCAAATTAGCTGCAGATCTATCCGGCCCCTGTGAGGGTCAAAATTCAAGATACCTACATAGCAACCAATGTCACAAGTCTACATAAAATGTTTTTTGTATTCATCTGTATGCTTTTAGCGTGCACATTGTTTTATGGCATTGCATCTAAGATTTTAGATTTTTTGTAAAATTTTTGTAAAATATTTGTAAAATTTCTGTAAAAATGGTTTCATTTTATTTTATTAATGACATTTCAGAATAAAATAAAATAAAATAAACTGAAACATGAATAAAATAAAAATAAAATACAATTTTAATAAAAATAAAATACAATTTTAGTAAAAAGAATTTTACTAAAACCAACCATGCTCACAAACTATAACTTACCATTTAACACTTTTCTTGTCGCTTTGACATTTGGCACCTGTGGTGCAGAGTAAGGCACCTCTGGAAATTTGATTGAACAAACCATTTGAAGACTTTTTTCAAGTTACAAATAGCTGTCCAGATTCCTCCAAGCGTTAACTTCACGCTTCCCCCCATGGACTTCTTCCCCCCGTGGTGTGATGCATTAGCGTTATGTCCGTGCGGACATAACGCTAATGGAACACGACAAAACGGTAATGCAACACGACAAAACGCTAATGCAACACGGACAAAACGCTAATACAACACACTCCGGGGGCAAGTTGTCCACGGGGGGATAAGTACCTGTAATCTCCTCCAAGGACCACTGTAAAGTGTAAACGTTAAAATCTTTCCCTACACACACAAACCATCTAGAGGCATCTGGCACACTGCCAACAAACCCCAACCTCACCAAACACACAGACCAAAATGGGCACAGATTACGTCACCATAGCCAGGATCAAAAGTCTACTTGTCACTATACATTCAACATAACTCTACCTCTGTCCCAGCCAAGTTTGTCAGCAGAATTATGGCTCAACTTGCCTGAACATGATGATATTGCCAGCGCATGGGAACATGCTGTACTTCACGTGGACAACTCTAATCGGGCAAATGCAACATTGAAGTTATTGGTGCCAGCTTACAATAGGAGATATGGCAGTAATATTGTTTTTGACCTCACTAGCAAAGGATTACAAATGAGGGGCATTGTGGATGTCAGACTACACAGAAGAATGATTGATGAGGTATGTTATTAATTAAATACAATATTATCTCAAGTAAACTGGTGGACAATTTAAATGGAAAATTGACTACATAAATTTTCGAAATATTCTCATGTGCAAATGATCAGCCCAATCTAGCTAAAATTTTGTGTGAATGTGGGGCCAACATTTCTTTACATTGTCCCCAAATGGCACCCCCCAGCACCCCCCTGGTTAGCCGTGACAGCCTTCTATATATTTTTTCCGATTTTTTTTCTGGCCAATATAAATGGAAAATTTTGGAATCCCACACAGAATATTGCTGCGGGAAAGCGCGCTGCCATTTTTGGCATGCTGCCAACACAAGCATTGGATACGCTTGTGCTGGCAGTTTTTTGATGGAAAAAAAATCACTAATGGCTCGCTCAGAGCCGCACATAGGTTGCAGGGTGATTTTTACCCGCTGCTGTCCCCACACTGCTGCTGCCTCACAAAAATCCATCCTAATTTGCAGATATCAGCCACTTCATGACATTCAAACATATTAAGAACTTTATAAGTGCAAACATTTTGATTGTGATTGCAAAAACCACAAATTTACACTTTCTGAAAATTACCTCTTCATCTGTCTGGCCCATTTACACAAAATACAGGACACATTTCCAGTTGTCTCCTGGTATATGTTTAACAGATAATTGTTGCCTGAATTCAATGGGCACTAGCATTTAATGATTTGCATGCAGATGCTGCAGAGGCCGGTCACGCTTTTATGGAAATGCTGTCTTTGAACAGTGGTATTTCCACTGATCGCCATAAATGCAATCTTCGTGCAACAATGTGGTGCAGGACCAGCCACATGTTGCTCATGACACTTAGGAAGCCAGTCCTGGCCACCATGTGCTGTATCATAAGCCTGGGGCTGTGTAAGACACATTAGTTCCAATATATGTTTTGTTCAAAAAAATATTTCAAGTTTGATCTTCAGCAAAATTTTGGTGTAGGGATTGCGTCGGTTGTGAGGGGGTGGAATAGTTGCAGGAAGTTACCATCTCATATGTCCCAAAAAATCAGTGGCCTAAACCATCCCAAACCCATTTTATAAATAAATCAAATTCTGGCCTGAACAAAAATTTGTATGGATTTTCCATTTATATTGACCAGAAAAAAAGTGGAAAAAAAATATTTTCAGCAACAAAGGTGGCCTGAGGGGGTGCCACCTTGGTTATATATAGTATATACTTTGGGGCACCCTCACACTAAGTGACAGCCTGATGGCTTGCTTGTGTGATTTATAAAATGTTATTTTGTGAATTTTCCATTTATATTGTCCACCAGTTTAAGTCAAATAAAATTTTTTATCTTTTTTTAATTTAATGTGGAATTGTTCGATTAAGAATTCCCACCTTAAGTACCATTGTCAGAATTTCTACCAGCAGAAAATAAGTTACACTTAATTAATTCATCATTAACTGGCGTTTTTAAACAGCCACTTTATGTCAAAAATGACACCAAAGAGACTCCATTCACTTCCCAATATCAAGGTGTGGTAATTAGGGAGTGGTTTATTAAAGGTAAACCCATTTCCCAAACTCCAGTCAGATCACAAAATAACACAAATTAGAAATAAACAACCCCACAACATTGCAGGCACCCCCAGCATTAACCTGCCCAAGTGTAGCCATTCAATACACAACCCCCCAGCCCCACGCCCCCACTCAGTCGACAGAAAATGAACAAGTCAGGCGAAAACCGAGGGGGGTGTCAAAAGGCAACAGTGCACAAAGCAACCCTCAAAACGACCAGCCACAGTATATTATAGGAGATTGTGAACAGCGTTTTGGTGCTGGGTTACTAAATGACACGTCAACAGATTTTCAGGCGAACATGTTGCCTTGTTGCAGAAGAAGGGTTAGAATAAATTTTGGCGCCATTGGCTGGGGAGAATGGATTGTCAGCCCGAGAGTGGTGGATTCGTATTATTGCATTGGTTGGTTTGGGAGGGGGAAGTCAACTTTCAAGTGGAAAAGTGATAAGAGAAGTAAAAGTGGTGAGAAAAAAGTGAGAAAAATTTAATTTATTTCATAAAATCTTTTACTGAAAATACTTGTCACTTATAATACCTAAGCTGACACTCTGCTACAACTTAAACTCAACCACTCAACTCCCCACGTAGCCCAAATTACAGATTTTCTAGGTGTAATCAGAAAATAGATGCGAAAATTTGTGTTTTTTGGGTGAAAATTGAACGAAAATACCTCAAAGAATACAGATACCAGGTGGATAAATAGCTAAGTTATTTTGGAGGGCTTCAGGATAGTAGCCCCAGATTTTTGCATTAGAAATGACAGACAGCCGAGTGAGGTTTGGGTAGTGATGAAAAAACGCCATGGCGCTGGTGCCTGGCGCCAGCGCCAAAGCAAAAAGCGACATGGCGCTTTTGGCGCTACTTTGCTGTGGCGCCATGCCCATGAAAAGCACCATGGCGCTTGGCGCTATTTTTGACCGACGCCAGGAACAAAATGCCTCTGGCGCTGGCGCTTGGCGCTAGCACCAAAGCAAAAAGCGCCATGGCGCTCGGCCCATTTTGCTCTGGTCCCATTGGGGCTTGGCGCTAGGGTGTGAAAAGCGCCATGGCGCTCGGCCCATTTTGCTCTGGTCCCATTGGGGCTTGGCGCTAGGGTCTGAAAAGCGCCATGGCGCTTTTCACATCACTAGGTTTGGAACAGATAGATAGCTGGCCGATTTGGGGGGGGGGCACGTTACCCCCCCCCCCCCAGTGGAGACCCCAGCCGCTAGAACACGTCAACGCACCCCCAGGCCGGTGCGCCTCATTCGGCGGCGTGGCTCGCACGGAGCGCGCGGGCAGCGCCATTTACGCAGACGTCAGAAACCACCAGAACACCGTGCTGGCCATGGGGCTGCGGCCGTGCTGCTCGCCAGTGATGTTCAGTCCGCTCACTGTCACTGTGCTCAGCGGCGAGGCGGAAGTTATTACGCAGACTATTGGCGATGTCATCGTGGCACAGTGTGGATGCTTGTAGGGGTTCGGTTGATGATTGAGGCGTCTACTTGTAAAAGTCGATAAATCCAAAATTTCGATAATCAGTTTAGCATGGAAATGACACCTAGAATGGGCCCGAACATTTCTCACCATTTTTAGAACTTTTTCAATGCGAATTGCCTCTTTTTCCAGCGTCACTTACATTTTGACACTTTCGGGACAAACTGGAGGAAAAATTAAAAAAATCTGCAGCAATAGTCCACGACTTCATGCTATATCCTACAAAAAGTTGACAAATCCACTCTTTCTCTGGGAAAAGGGTGAGAAAATTGTTAAGTCCATGTGGGACGCCGACTTCTAAAGGTCAATGAGAGCATAAATTTTATTACGGTCAAGAAGTCGAAAGTGAACTTGTTTATTCGATTTCTTCCTGGATGCTTTTTTGTTCATACCCAAATGAATTTTTTGGAAAAGTCACGGCTCCAATTTATGTTAGGAACACAGGCAGAATAGTCAACACTTTATTATCAACTTTATCATTATTACCACAAAATTTAGAACTGTAGGGTGGTCAGGGAGCACACGCATTCGACATGCATCACTGGCAGAGAATTGGAAATGAAAATTAAAATGCCATCTTCTCTAAATTGATTTTGGAGTTATCGACTCTTCTCTAAATTGATTTTGGAGTTATCGACTCTTAGAAGTAGAGACATTATTTCTTCTTTGATTTGGACTAAATTGTTATTGGGGGACGCGTTTTTCTGTTGTTGAGGGGCGTTGACTGTTGTTTCTGTTACATTTGCAAAATAAATAAGTAACATGTTCTTACATTGTAAATAAATTCTCTTTGTGTACATTTACCGCCCCACAAAACTATGTACTTGTTACTCTAAACACCCAAAAAAGTGTAATTGTTATGCTCAACCTTTTGTAAAATACCATCTACATTTTCATAATATGTTGTATGTTATATGTGAATATATTTTGTGTGTACATCATTTCAGCTCAATCGCTGCCTGATATTGCATTTTTATCTTCCTTTTGTGAATCTGAACTCATATGGGTGTCATCTCATCAAACCACAATACAATACACGAAAATACCACGTCGCTGAAATATTTGAAATAGTAATAAACAGTTATATTCGCAAATATAGCAGACACCACTCAAAGGGCCCCCACACACTGGATGTCAACTGAATTCGTGTCAACTAAATGTCAACTGAATTTACTTGATACTGTGATTTCAACTTATCTATCTGATAGAGCATAGTTAATTTTACATCATGACACTTCATTTTCATTGTTCCTGGTAGGGTTCAAACGATATATCGTATCGAATATCGAATATCGGATATCGACCATTTTTTCATATCGAATATCGAATATCGATATCGAAAATTTTGAAAAAATATCAAATATCGAATATCGATATCGAAAATTTTGAAAAAATATCGAATATCGACCATTTTTTCGATATATCGAACCTATATTGTGTCCCCAAATTTACTTTTCAGATTCATTTTGAGATGTTTATGGTTGATCTGATGTGCTTATAAACACCTTCCCGGACAAGTTCACCACCCATTTTTTTATTTTATTCTTGACGCAATATCTGCGGCTATGGGGGGATTAACGAGCTGAAAATTTGTATATATATAGTTTCAACAATCCCCTACTCCGCATCAATGGGGGGAGGCACGGCGACGAACTACAGGGCGGGTCGCCGTATATGCAACATTTTTTTCCGGCGTTTTTAGTGTCCCAAACAAGTTCGCCACCCACTTGATTGGCTGCACTACGGGGGCCATATCTCCTGCTGTGGGGGGGTTAAAAAGCTGAAATTTGGGGGATGTCTTGACAACACCCCCCTCACTACTCACCGGCGGGACGACCGCCGGCGACCCACTACAGCATTGGTCGCTGCGTTTAACGTTGTTTTTTTAAAAACGACCCAAGTGTCCCACACAAGTTCACCACCCAATTGCGTTTTAAAAAAAGGTCCGTGGGAACAAACCTGAGCACAAATTCATTTGGAATGTAATTGGAGGTTACGGTGCAAACAGGATTGACTGATTTCTGGATTGGGATAGCGATTGCTTTTACAAATTTTTGGTCTCGGTATTGGGATCGCGGTCAGGCCTCGTTGACTGCTTATTTAGATGGTACAAGACTTATGACGAGATGAGATCAGTACTTATTGAGATGGTACAAACCCTGTTTTAACATGCCTCAATTATTGTCTTAACACTAGTTTTAACACATTGTTTATATCTTTATTACGCAGAACACAAACTGCGTCTACATCCTCATTACACTCAATTTGGGGGGGGGGTATTTCGAGGGGGGGTTAAAAGTTCATAGTGGTCGGGAGGGGGGGAATTTCGAGGGGGAGGGGGGAGTTTTGAGGAAAAACGGTAATTGGGATTTTCACAGTAGGTACTGGCAAACTTGAGTGGTACACCCTCGCCCTCATTAAATGGCAGACAAAAATTTCACTTTAAACCAAATTTTTGTTTTACACTTTAAAAGTTGGTTTACAAAGTCCCATATAAAAGTGTTTAAGGTTCAATATTGCATAAACAACATAACCTCTAAAATGCCCCGATAAAGAAATTTATTTGGGGTGAATTTTATGACATCATAATGACCTCGTCACAGGAACAAAATTTGCCAAAATTTTCATTTTTTCATTCACCCCAAATAAATTTCCTTATGGAGGCATTTTAGAGGTGATGTTGTTTACACAATATTGAACCTTAAACACTCCTCTATGGAACTTTGTAAACCAACTTTTCAATTGTGAAACAAAAATTTGGTGTAAAGTGAATTTTTTGTCTGCCATTTAGGGAGGGGGTGGGTGTCCCATTCAAGTTTGCCAGTGCCTACAGAGAAAATTTCAATCAGGAGATCTAGGGTTCAAACTGGATGTAATTTTTCTTCTGGGATTGGGATTGTTACTGGAGGGTTGTCTGGGATCATTTTTGAGATTGGGATCGTGACTGGGGTCTGTGTGCGGTATTGGGGTGTGGGTCATTCTGGATAGTTTTTCATTCAGATTTTTCATATTGGATACTTTTTAAAAAATTCAAGATTGGGATCAGGACTAGTTCAGGGTCTGAATAGTTTTTTCAAATGTTTGATGAAATTTTTTATAATTATTTGGGATCAGGATTTGTGTTTAGTTTCTGGGGTTGGGATTGTGGGTCCCAATGGTGTCTGGTTTCATTTTTTTGATCAACCAAAGCATTTAAAAAGGTGGTTGACTGCTTTAAACAACTTTAATTTTTCTTTAAAGTCTAAACCATTCACTTTTTAAAACAAATCGGGTGGTGAACTTGTGTGGGACACTCGGGTTGTTTAAAAAAAAAAAACTTTAAACGCAGCGACCAATGCTGTAGTGGGTTGCCGGCGGTCGTCCCGCCGGTGAATAGTGAGGGGGGTGTTGTCAAGACATCCCCCAAATTTTAGCTTTTTAACCCCCCCACAGCAGGATATATGGCCCCGTAGTGCAGCCAATCAAGTGGGTGGCAACTTGTTTGGGACACTAAAAACGCCGGAAAAAAATGTTGCATATACGGCGACCCTCCCTGTAGTTCGTCGCCGTGCCTCCCCCCATTGATGCGGAGTAGGGGATTGTTGAAACTATATATATACAAATTTTCAGCTGTTTAATCCCCCCATTGCCGCAGATATTGCGTCAAGAGTAAAATAAAAAAATGGGTGGTGAACTTGTCCGGGAAGGTGTTTAGTATTGTATTTGATGAGTAAAAGTACAGTATTTATAATTTTAACCTATATAGAAGCAACGGTTTCGTCCCTACCCAAAGACCGTTGCGCACCTCTGACCCAGGACTCATCAGTTTGGAGGTCAGCAAGGTGCAAAAAGTACTCACATAATACCCAAAATACCCCTGTAAACCACGAAAGTACTGTACCCATACGAACCTGACCCGCCTGTCCGCCTCGGCCTCTAAACGGTGGGCTATTTGAATCCATCCTGGGCCTTTTGAAGCTTTGTGTTCGGTTGCCGCCACGCGATTGCCCGAAATTTCCGGTGCCGCGTCGAGAGCCAAAAGACGGTCGCATCTACATTTGCGTTTTAATAACTCGTGCCTCAAACTTATAATAAATCAAAATATACAAACTCACTTCAAATACGAGCACACAAGTGCCAAAATCGGTGTCAAACCAATGTCAACTAGTCTTAACGTAGGTAAGGCGACAGTCGTTTTTTATTTATTTTTCATTAACGTAACACTCGTATGGAAACGGACGGATAATGCTCAACGGATAACATAAGTATGGTGTGTTTTCACGGGCGTGTCAAACAGCTTTGCAGGAAACTGGAGCGACCAAAATGAGTGTCCAAATCCATTTTTCTAGCGAGCAGCGGCTTTCGCTCTGTAAAACGTTTGAATGCCCGTAAAAATACGTTAATCTCCCATCCATTAAAAATTAGTCTGTCCACTAATTCTACAACCACGGGGGTAAATTGACTCCCGTTAGCGCTTGTTCTAGCGTAACGAACCAATGCTCCAATAATAACTGTGTCAATCAATTTAATTGACACGTTTGAATCAGGAAACAGTAATCTTGTAACATCAAACTTGAACAATCTGCGCTTATCATAATTTCTGTAATACATTTCTGAATCTGAAAACACAAATTCTAAGTCCAAAAATGGACATAAACCTGTCTCTGGTTTTGAAGCCAATTCAAGTGGTAAACTATCAGGGTACACATCTTTACATATTTCCAGAAAATCTGGTATGTCAATGGCCAAACAATCGTCTACATACCTAAAAATTCTATGAGTCAAAGCAATATTGACGTCTCTAACATGACATTTGACATATTTAAATTCTAACATTGACAAGGTCAAGTTAGCCAATGCTGGTGAGTGTGCCCCACCGGCCGGTATACCACAAATTTGTCGAAATAATATCGACCCAAATTCAATAAAATTTTCTTCTATACTCAACACTAATACCTCAAGTAGTTCCACTCGATTTAAGGTTATAATCGCCCTCGGCTTCAAATTAGAATCTACTGAAATGTTATTTCTAAAAATATTTATTTTGTCACTTCTGACGAGCAAACTGATAGCACTTTTAATACTCTCGAACATGACGCTAAAAGGTAATTTGGGGAATAGAGTAGTGAAATCAGCAGTGAAAATAGTTTTAATCTTAGTGCCTACCAAATATTCTACTTTGGATAGTGCCTCCATGCTGCTTTCTACCATCCAAAAGCTTTTACATCCATTGCGTTTGTCAAAAACAGCACAATATGCTTTCAGCATTTTTGTCAAAGACTGTAAAATTGTGGAGGCCAGTAAGCACAAAGGTTTTGTGCTTGAACGCCTGGCCCCGCTCACGTACCGAAACTTCGCAGGTGTTTTATGCATTTTAACTGTTGCAAAAAACAACGGAATTGTCTCTGAGAAGAAACATTTTTCAAATGCATACCTATTCACAAGCACACGATGTCTATTCATCAGCGATGAAAAATGCGCGGACTTTTCACCAATTTTCTTATACGTAACACAATCGTGAAAATCCAAAACATCTACATTCAGACCAAGTTCTAGTGCAAGCACCTGAAAATAGTATTTCTTACATACAAATGCATAATTATTTGGGGCTTTGTCCACGGGAACAACTATATAAAGATCATGAATTCTCTTTAAATCTTTCCAGCAGTCGGAATAATCAACATTAGGTTCTTCACTATGTGGAATTTTGAACAAATGGTCTCTCAACGCAGCTTTATAGGCTGCTACAAAGTTTCTGACAAAATACCCACTGCCTATCTTTCTTTTGAGGTATCCAAGTAAGCCACCTAAAGCATGTATCATACTGAAGTACACAGCATCATGACATTCCACCTTTGGCAGTCGAAATTTACTGCCTTTGCCAAATAAATCACGCAGCTTATCATTTTTAACTATTTTACTATCCCCTGTCAAAATATGACCATGTGGTTGAGAGAAAAAAGGTGACGTTTCAGAACAACAGCACTCTCTCTCCAGCACACGCAAAAATTCATCCATTTCCAACTTACGTAACCTACTAGTGTAATTACATAGTTTAAGGAACACGGGGGGGTCGTATGTAAACACAATGGACACATTGTCCAATTCCTTCCACATAGTTGTCGGAAGTGTATTTTTCACATTTCTTTTTCGCAATATTTTCTTTAAAGATACCTTATCAGATATCGCGTTTTTAAACTGAACTACCATCCTGTACCCAACTTTATGAATGGGTTTCCTACTAGTCACTTTTTTGGAGTAATCCATACAGGACACGAAAATTTTAATCATTTTATTCAAATTATCAACGCATAAATCGACAGCTTCACACCACACACTGTTTCGGGTTTGTTTATAAGTAGCATGTAGCTGTCTATAAACATCATAGGTAAAGTTGCCAGTACACATCCTAACTTTTTGAGACACGCCATTTATATTTTGGCGACCATTTCTAATCTTACCATTGCCTCTGCCCCTAATTCTTCTAGGCACCTTAATACAATAATATGGAAGAAATTTCATTCGATCCATATCCGGGAAAATTTCTGAGACATTTCCTAAGCCCGGAACACAATCATTCAAACCAAATGGATGGACGCAATTTATCACCAGCATCATTAGTTTTTCCAATTTTCGTAATGCATCACTAGCCCCTGTGGCTATGATTTTGCAACCAAAATCAGCTACCCCACATCCATTCTTACCACTAAAATGCTTATATAACAATTGTTGTTTTTTATTTTTAACATTCCGTAAGTGTTCAAGTAATCTATCCCTAAACTTCCTAGAAGTCTGGCCAACATATTGAACTCTACATTTTTTGCAGGTAATTAAATAGACAACACCTACTGTATCACACGTTATTTTCTTCAATTCAGTTGAAGTGCCAAAAACCCTACCGGTTGTTGTACTTTTCCAACATTTTCCTACATCTGTATGCGAGCATGCATTGCATGATCGCCTCACACACACACCAGTATCAGCACATGCATCCAAATTTACAAATTGAAATTTATTCAAATCCACATTTTCCACCACCAATACGCTATTTCGAACATAATTTGCAGGTGTTTTTACTGGCTAAGCCTCACCCAGGGCAAAAAGCCAGGTCACACATCGTCTACTGACGTGGGGCTGCCACGTTTTTAGCGGCCACGAGGATGTAAATACATCTGCCACATAGTACAAAAGGACTTTGTGTGACTTGGTAAGTCCCAATGACATAAAGCATGAAATATGCAGCCAAAAATAACTATCATGCATTGCACGATCCCCTACATAACCATTTATAACCTTAAAAATACCTAAATACATCCATTAAAAGTAACCCGTAAATCTGGCAACTAAACGCGTGAAAAATATAAACTCTCGCAGTTCACCTAGACAGAAAATAAACTTATCCAGACCCGTGTAACGAACGCTTCACAACCACGATACAATTATACAAACCTAATTGTCCATCGGCGCCGGATTGGCATTTCTTTCGGCCACTTTTTTCTGGTACGCTTCCCTCTTGGCTTGGACTTGCGCAACATCGATAATGTTGCCATACACCGGTCGGGGAGCCTGAAATTGGCCACGCCCCCTTAACGATTTTCCAAAACCTCGCAAAACGGCCCCGCCCCTAGTATTTTGCACCCCACTTGTGCCTGGCGCGTTCTCAGTGTTAGGTGTCTTATACAAACTGGCCAAATTGACCACGGGAAGAACACTTGGCGGCGCGGTATTCGAATTTGAACTGGAAACGCCAGAATCAACGGAATTCGCGGAATTCGCGGAATTAGAACTCACATTTTGACCGTTGCCCTCTACCAATTTCTTGGCCCACTTCCACCACGGAAGTTTTTCGACGTTAGCGGTATGGCGGTCTTTCACGCCAATCCTAGAATTATCGTATTGAAAAGCGTCATAGCCAGCTTCCTTCAGCGCAGCGAGCACGCCAGAAACGCTCTGCGCTTCGGAGCGCTCCCTTTCAGTACGTTCCTTAAAAATCTTAATATCATAGTGCTGCGGATTACCCTCGGTATCATTAACCACCAAAAAATACGCTTTTTCGGCCATTTTCTGGCGCCTGACCTGGACAATGTCATTAACCAGGACTGGGTTCCACACCGAAACTTTCACATCTTTACTAGGCAAGCGCCTGAACTTATACACTTGCGCGAACTCATCCTCAGTGCATTCTAACCCGTTAACAAAAATATCCCTTAACATCCCCTTAAGCGACAAATTTATCACTGGGATCCCCTTGACAATCAGCCAGCAGTCGGCTGCAAACTCCTCTAGTTTGTCTAAAAGCCTCCTATGGGTGTTGGTCTGTTGAATCACGTTATTTAGGCGGCGCGACAAATCTCCGTTTCTGCCGCCGCGATGCGAGACGTTCTACAAGGTATAAGTCATCATGACGCTTTGTGCATGCTGGATGACAACTGGCATGTGCAGACGCAATGTGCATGCAGTCACAAGCCACACTTCGATCTGTGAGAAGCAATGAGCATGCACACAGTCGATAAGAAATGCGAAAACAACTACCACCGTTCACGCAGATGGGTACCGCGGGTTACCCACAGCTGCATACCCATCAAAGTGATACTAATAATTTTAACCTATATAGAAGCAACGGTTTCGTCCCTACCCAAAGACCGTTGCGCACCTCTGACCCAGGACTCATCAGTTTGGAGGTCAGCAAGGTGCAAAAAGTACTCACATAATACCCAAAATACCCCTGTAAACCACGAAAGTACTGTACCCATACGAACCTGACCCGCCTGTCCGCCTCGGCCTCTAAACGGTGGGCTATTTGAATCCATCCTGGGCCTTTTGAAGCTTTGTGTTCGGTTGCCGCCACGCGATTGCCCGAAATTTCCGGTGCCGCGTCGAGAGCCAAAAGACGGTCGCATCTACATTTGCGTTTTAATAACTCGTGCCTCAAACTTATAATAAATCAAAATATACAAACTCACTTCAAATACGAGCACACAAGTGCCAAAATCGGTGTCAAACCAATGTCAACTAGTCTTAACGTAGGTAAGGCGACAGTCGTTTTTTATTTATTTTTCATTAACGTAACACTCGTATGGAAACGGACGGATAATGCTCAACGGATAACATAAGTATGGTGTGTTTTCACGGGCGTGTCAAACAGCTTTGCAGGAAACTGGAGCGACCAAAATGAGTGTCCAAATCCATTTTTCTAGCGAGCAGCGGCTTTCGCTCTGTAAAACGTTTGAATGCCCGTAAAAATACGTTAATCTCCCATCCATTAAAAATTAGTCTGTCCACTAATTCTACAACCACGGGGGTAAATTGACTCCCGTTAGCGCTTGTTCGAGCGTAACGAACCAATGCTCCAATAATAACTGTGTCAATCAATTTAATTGACACGTTTGAATCAGGAAACAGTAATCTTGTAACATCAAACTTGAACAATCTGCGCTTATCATAATTTCTGTAATACATTTCTGAATCTGAAAACACAAATTCTAAGTCCAAAAATGGACATAAACCTGTCTCTGGTTTTGAAGCCAATTCAAGTGGTAAACTATCAGGGTACACATCTTTACATATTTCCAGAAAATCTGGTATGTCAATGGCCAAACAATCGTCTACATACCTAAAAATTCTATGAGTCAAAGCAATATTGACGTCTCTAACATGACATTTGACATATTTAAATTCTAACATTGACAAGGTCAAGTTAGCCAATGCTGGTGAGTGTGCCCCACCGGCCGGTATACCACAAATTTGTCGAAATAATATCGACCCAAATTCAATAAAATTTTCTTCTATACTCAACACTAATACCTCAAGTAGTTCCACTCGATTTAAGGTTATAATCGCCCTCGGCTTCAAATTAGAATCTACTGAAATGTTATTTCTAAAAATATTTATTTTGTCACTTCTGACGAGCAAACTGATAGCACTTTTAATACTCTCGAACATGACGCTAAAAGGTAATTTGGGGAATAGAGTAGTGAAATCAGCAGTGAAAATAGTTTTAATCTTAGTGCCTACCAAATATTCTACTTTGGATAGTGCCTCCATGCTGCTTTCTACCATCCAAAAGCTTTTACATCCATTGCGTTTGTCAAAAACAGCACAATATGCTTTCAGCATTTTTGTCAAAGACTGTAAAATTGTGGAGGCCAGTAAGCATAAAGGTTTTGTGCTTGAACGCCTGGCCCCGCTCACGTACCGAAACTTCGCAGGTGTTTTATGCATTTTAACTGTTGCAAAAAACAACGGAATTGTCTCTGAGAAGAAACATTTTTCAAATGCATACCTATTCACAAGCACACGATGTCTATTCATCAGCGATGAAAAATGCGCGGACTTTTCACCAATTTTCTTATACGTAACACAATCGTGAAAATCCATAACATCTACATTCAGACCAAGTTCTAGTGCAAGCACCTGAAAATAGTATTTCTTACATACAAATGCATAATTATTTGGGGCTTTGTCCACGGGAACAACTATATAAAGATCATGAATTCTCTTTAAATCTTTCCAGCAGTCGGAATAATCAACATTAGGTTCTTCACTATGTGGAATTTTGAACAAATGGTCTCTCAACGCAGCTTTATAGGCTGCTACAAAGTTTCTGACAAAATACCCACTGCCTATCTTTCTTTTGAGGTATCCAAGTAAGCCACCTAAAGCATGTATCATACTGAAGTACACAGCATCATGACATTCCACCTTTGGCAGTCGAAATTTACTGCCTTTGCCAAATAAATCACGCAGCTTATCATTTTTAACTATTTTACTATCCCCTGTCAAAATATGACCATGTGGTTGAGAGAAAAAAGGTGACGTTTCAGAACAACAGCACTCTCTCTCCAGCACACGCAAAAATTCATCCATTTCCAACTTACGTAACCTACTAGTGTAATTACATAGTTTAAGGAACACGGGGGGGTCGTATGTAAACACAATGGACACATTGTCCAATTCCTTCCACATAGTTGTCGGAAGTGTATTTTTCACATTTCTTTTTCGCAATATTTTCTTTAAAGATACCTTATCAGATATCGCGTTTTTAAACTGAACTACCATCCTGTACCCAACTTTATGAATGGGTTTCCTACTAGTCACTTTTTTGGAGTAATCCATACAGGACACGAAAATTTTAATCATTTTATTCAAATTATCAACGCATAAATCGACAGCTTCACACCACACACTGTTTCGGGTTTGTTTATAAGTAGCATGTAGCTGTCTATAAACATCATAGGTAAAGTTGCCAGTACACATCCTAACTTTTTGAGACACGCCATTTATATTTTGGCGACCATTTCTAATCTTACCATTGCCTCTGCCCCTAATTCTTCTAGGCACCTTAATACAATAATATGGAAGAAATTTCATTCGATCCATATCCGGGAAAATTTCTGAGACATTTCCTAAGCCCGGAACACAATCATTCAAACCAAATGGATGGACGCAATTTATCACCAGCATCATTAGTTTTTCCAATTTTCGTAATGCATCACTAGCCCCTGTGGCTATGATTTTGCAACCAAAATCAGCTACCCCACATCCATTCTTACCACTAAAATGCTTATATAACAATTGTTGTTTTTTATTTTTAACATTCCGTAAGTGTTCAAGTAATCTATCCCTAAACTTCCTAGAAGTCTGGCCAACATATTGAACTCTACATTTTTTGCAGGTAATTAAATAGACAACACCTACTGTATCACACGTTATTTTCTTCAATTCAGTTGAAGTGCCAAAAACCCTACCGGTTGTTGTACTTTTCCAACATTTTCCTACATCTGTATGCGAGCATGCATTGCATGATCGCCTCACACACACACCAGTATCAGCACATGCATCCAAATTTACAAATTGAAATTTATTCAAATCCACATTTTCCACCACCAATACGCTATTTCGAACATAATTTGCAGGTGTTTTTACTGGCTAAGCCTCACCCAGGGCAAAAAGCCAGGTCACACATCGTCTACTGACGTGGGGCTGCCACGTTTTTAGCGGCCACGAGGATGTAAATACATCTGCCACATAGTACAAAAGGACTTTGTGTGACTTGGTAAGTCCCAATGACATAAAGCATGAAATATGCAGCCAAAAATAACTATCATGCATTGCACGATCCCCTACATAACCATTTATAACCTTAAAAATACCTAAATACATCCATTAAAAGTAACCCGTAAATCTGGCAACTAAACGCGTGAAAAATATAAACTCTCGCAGTTCACCTAGACAGAAAATAAACTTATCCAGACCCGTGTAACGAACGCTTCACAACCACGATACAATTATACAAACCTAATTGTCCATCGGCGCCGGATTGGCATTTCTTTCGGCCACTTTTTTCTGGTACGCTTCCCTCTTGGCTTGGACTTGCGCAACATCGATAATGTTGCCATACACCGGTCGGGGAGCCTGAAATTGGCCACGCCCCCTTAACGATTTTCCAAAACCTCGCAAAACGGCCCCGCCCCTAGTATTTTGCACCCCACTTGTGCCTGGCGCGTTCTCAGTGTTAGGTGTCTTATACAAACTGGCCAAATTGACCACGGGAAGAACACTTGGCGGCGCGGTATTCGAATTTGAACTGGAAACGCCAGAATCAACGGAATTCGCGGAATTCGCGGAATTAGAACTCACATTTTGACCGTTGCCCTCTACCAATTTCTTGGCCCACTTCCACCACGGAAGTTTTTCGACGTTAGCGGTATGGCGGTCTTTCACGCCAATCCTAGAATTATCGTATTGAAAAGCGTCATAGCCAGCTTCCTTCAGCGCAGCGAGCACGCCAGAAACGCTCTGCGCTTCGGAGCGCTCCCTTTCAGTACGTTCCTTAAAAATCTTAATATCATAGTGCTGCGGATTACCCTCGGTATCATTAACCACCAAAAAATACGCTTTTTCGGCCATTTTCTGGCGCCTGACCTGGACAATGTCATTAACCAGGACTGGGTTCCACACCGAAACTTTCACATCTTTACTAGGCAAGCGCCTGAACTTATACACTTGCGCGAACTCATCCTCAGTGCATTCTAACCCGTTAACAAAAATATCCCTTAACATCCCCTTAAGCGACAAATTTATCACTGGGATCCCCTTGACAATCAGCCAGCAGTCGGCTGCAAACTCCTCTAGTTTGTCTAAAAGCCTCCTATGGGTGTTGGTCTGTTGAATCACGTTATTTAGGCGGCGCGACAAATCTCCGTTTCTGCCGCCGCGATGCGAGACGTTCTACAAGGTATAAGTCATCATGACGCTTTGTGCATGCTGGATGACAACTGGCATGTGCAGACGCAATGTGCATGCAGTCACAAGCCACACTTCGATCTGTGAGAAGCAATGAGCATGCACACAGTCGATAAGAAATGCGAAAACAACTACCACCGTTCACGCAGATGGGTACCGCGGGTTACCCACAGCTGCATACCCATCAAAGTGATACTAATAATTTTAACCTATATAGAAGCAACGGTTTCGTCCCTACCCAAAGACCGTTGCGCACCTCTGACCCAGGACTCATCAGTTTGGAGGTCAGCAAGGTGCAAAAAGTACTCACATAATACCCAAAATACCCCTGTAAACCACGAAAGTACTGTACCCATACGAACCTGACCCGCCTGTCCGCCTCGGCCTCTAAACGGTGGGCTATTTGAATCCATCCTGGGCCTTTTGAAGCTTTGTGTTCGGTTGCCGCCACGCGATTGCCCGAAATTTCCGGTGCCGCGTCGAGAGCCAAAAGACGGTCGCATCTACATTTGCGTTTTAATAACTCGTGCCTCAAACTTATAATAAATCAAAATATACAAACTCACTTCAAATACGAGCACACAAGTGCCAAAATCGGTGTCAAACCAATGTCAACTAGTCTTAACGTAGGTAAGGCGACAGTCGTTTTTTATTTATTATTCATTAACATAACACTCGTATGGAAACGGACGGATAATGCTCAACGGATAACATAAGTATGGTGTGTTTTCACGGGCGTGTCAAACAGCTTTGCAGGAAACTGGAGCGACCAAAATGAGTGTCCAAATCCATTTTTCTAGCGAGCAGCGGCTTTCGCTCTGTAAAACGTTTGAATGTCATTGTTGTTGGAGTGCTAAATTTGAAGCCAGAAAACGCTGATATACTTTTTTTGCAACATGCCCTTAAGCAATTAGGTTATAAGGATGAACTGTAATATCTACCAATTGTTATTTGTCTGATACACTTTGATTCATCATGTTTTTCTTCTATTTTCTACCATTGAGTGATGTAAAGCTTGTGAAAAACACTTGTACCATTCACATTTCAGTAAAGAGATGATTAAACATGTGTGCAACCACATGAAAATACAATATGCCACTTGAAATATGCCTTGCTATACCAAACGCATATCGCAATATCGAATATCGAAAATATCGAAATATCGAATATCGACCATTTTTCAATATCGAATATCGATATCGAGGTTCCATATCGTATCGATATCGAATATCGAGTTTCAGAAAAAAATATCGAATATCGAATATCGATATCGAAAATTTTGAAAAAATATCGAATATCGAATATCGATATCGAAAATTTTGAAAAAATATCGAATATCGATATCGAAAAGTCATATCGTTTGAACCCTAGTTCCTGGTCAGTGTGATGCTTTTTACAAACTTCTTGTTTTATTCAATTGACACTGAGTTGACGCGAATTTGCGATGTCAACTAGTTTGTGTGGGCCCAAAAATGACAAATGACAACTTTTTACAACGTGAACAACAATCTGATTGTCTGTCGCGGTCGAAAAACAACGTGAAAATCGAGCCAACTAGTGATGGAAATTGCCAAGTGAACGATGGCGCTCTTCAAAGAAAAATACAATTGGCGCCGGTCATTCCACTGCGATGACGCCAATGCTTTTGTGCCAATTTGAAAGGGCGTCGCACCAGTAAAAAATGGCGCCGCCTTATCAACAACCCCCGTGGCGCCATTCCATCACTACTTTCAACTAACGATGGCAAACACAAATTCGCAAACTTTTTGGAAGTTTTATTCCATTACTAGAATACTTGAAAATCGGCTTTTTCTACAAAAAATTCGGAAATTCGAAAAATTTCCGGTATTTTTGGTCAAGATGCAGAACTGCTATTCAAAAGTTCCATTTCATATGGATTTTTTTGTGGTGCAAACAATTTAGTGCATATTCGCTAAAGGCGACAAATTGGAGGCCGCAGAGTGAAAAATGTGTTCAGAATTAACTAAAAACTTCGAAAATGCAAAAATCTCGCGAAAAAAGCGAAAATTATTCCAAAAATTCTAAAAATAATTGTAGAAAAAAACACTTAAAAAAGCCACTTTTTCCAGAATGTTTGCCATCATTACTCACAACCCAAGCCTATGCCTTTTGCCCTTGCTCTGCGGTAACGAGGGCACCTTAAAAGCCCCCGGCTGAGCGATTTTACTCAATTTTTCTCGTTCTTTCGCTCTTTGTGCCTCTTTTTGCTCTTTTTCCATTTTCATTTGTTCTTCGGCCTGACGCATTTCAACTTCCATCGAACCCATGTGCTTCAGGGCCTCGGCGCGCTTTTCCTGCGAGTTTTTCGGGTGGAATGTTGAAAAAAGTTTTATCTAAATATAGAGGTCAGGGGGAGTCGCGCACACTGTAAAATGTAAAGAAAATTGACAAATATCATGTAAAATGTCAATAAAAAAGTTGTTATGTTTGACATTTGACAAATTTTTATGACATTTTACAGGGCATTTGAGAATTTACTTTACAAGGTGTGGGTATGCATTCAAAGGTCACGCAAGGTGTCAAACTGCAAGTAATATGTCCTGTAAAAAGTTCAAATATCATGCAGTGTCAAAAATCATGTAAAATTTCCGTGGGGGGGGGGTTCTGGACGTTTGATTTTTTCTTGACACTTGCAGTCGCCCCAAAGCGTGCCCACCTGTCTGCTGGCAGCACTCTCCTTAACGCTGTAAAACATGGGTCCCAATTCGGCCAGCCACATGCCGTCGACGGCGGTCACGCACTGCATGTACTCCTTGGCGGTCATGATCAGCTCGTGGTACACCACGTAGTCCGGCGTGAAACCCATGCCTGCGGTTGGATTTTGTTGTTTTTTTGAGGAATAGTGGATGTGGTTTTGGGAATAGGTTTGATAAGTCTGGGTGAAAATCGTCACAGGACAGCTCGTCAAAGCGATTGAGATTGAAGGGACAGGTTGACAGATGCCCAGCTAACAATGAATGATATTGGCACATTGCCCAAATGAGCCATTATGAGCTGGGAGGCAAAGAAACTGACCAAACAGAGCACTGGTGGGATGGAGGAAACACGGGATGCCAGTCCGCAAGTTCACGTACTCGCCGATGCCCTTTAATCTGAGAAGTGAAATCTATGCATTTATCGGATTTAGGTCGCATTTATTGGAGAAGAAAAAAATACATTATATTTCGGTCAAGTGACTGATTGCCAAAAATTTATAAAAAAGTTAGATTTATTTTTCTGTTTACTTTTTACATCTCACTATAAAATTATTTCTTTTACTTTCAGCAGCGGAATTGGCACCCGGTCAAAATCTGTACACTAATAAGACACTCGAAATTTATGCCTTTATTAAATCAAATAAAAGTATCAATTTAATAGTATCGAATAAAATTTAAGTAATATCTGACCTGGCAGCGTTGGAAAAGTAGGCAGAACAGACGCACTTCCTGACCACATCCCACTCAGTGCCGCAACTGACCAAATCCATTTTGTTAGTATCCATTATGTCCTTCAATTGCGCTCGGATTTCGCGCACTTTTTTCATCGCTTTTGCGTGGATGAAATTTTCGTTGCACCACACCGAACTGTACTTGTGCATGCGCCATTGCAGGTACACATTCAGCAGGGAAAGGTGGTCTGACTCGGGCACCTGGGCGTGCAAAACGGGTCAACTAAGTTGATAAGGCCCCGCGCACAATTGTTGATAAGGACACCAAATGTCAACTGGTTCTAATCCCAATTCAAAGATCATTGATGAGCCGACGAACGACGTTCAAATACAAAAGTGTTCAATCGTGAAGTATATTTGAGGCGTCTAATTCTAAAAGTCGACAAGTCCACAAAATGCGATTTTGAGTAAATCCCATTTTAAGTTTCAAACCCAATTCCAGGCCCGTGGTGCGTGTCCAATTTGGCTCTCTCATGCTTTCCATTAAGTTCCATATGTTGACAATAAAGTGTCAAATTTTCAGCCCCTAATCTCAACGTATATGTGAAAAATGGGGTGTCCATAAAATTCCATTCGGTCAGAGCAAAACTGTTTTGGGGAGGGAAATGGACTTGTCGACTTCTTGCACTCGAGAACATTTTTTTCCCGGCGACGAAGACGCTGCCTTATGGGAAATTTATACACTTGTCAACTTTTAGAAATCGGTGTCCACAGTGGACTTATCACATTTCTTGTGTTTTTCCCATAATACAAGGATGCCGAGGATGGACTTGTCAACTTTTAGCCCAAAACTAAGTGGACTTGTCGACTTCTTGCCCAATTTTTTTGCATTTTTTCCCAAAAATGTCAAATTTGTATCAAGTATCTCAAAACACCTCAAGTTACACCCCACCGAAAAAAATCCGCCCAAACCTGAAACTTCTCTCTTTTCGCATCGGAATCTTCCTCCCTTCCCCTGGGGCGGAAGAAAATGGACGGCACGGACAACATGCTCACCACCGACAAGATCTCCTCCGAGCACTTCATGCCCACCGACGCGATGAGCATCTCTGATAGGGTCGGGTCCAGTGGAAACTCGACCATTTTTCGACCAACGTCTGTTAGGTTGCCTGGGGGCGAATATTCAAGATAATAGTTGATATGCATTAAAAATGGCATGTAAAATGTGCCCTGTAAAATGTCAGATTTTATCTTATTGCCGGTCGTCAGACATTTTTCGGAATGTTTGACACATTGCATGATATTTGCCATTTTACAGTGTCAATAAAATGCCAAAGAAATTTGTCATGCAAAATGTCAAAAGATTCAGTAATAAGTAGTTTATTTTAATTGACATTTTACATCTCATTTGACACTTTACTTTACACTATACAGTGTGCGGGACTGGCCACTGGAGTACACCAGCGAATAGCCCAAGTCGCACCGGTCAACTGACCAACGTTATCCAGGGCTCCCAAAGTCCACAACTGATACATGGAATTGAGTATATTATCCTGCGGGGGCGGGTCCATGAAGTGGAACTGCAGCAAGTTGTCCACTTTGAGAGATTTCAGCAAAAGCACCACGTTGGCAAGATTTGTGCGCTGGATTTCCGGCACGGTGTTTCGCAGCATTTCGTCCTGAAAGGTAAAATGTCGTAAGTGGAAAATTAGGTTTAGTGGTAAATGTAGGGCGTGAATATTGGCGATTTTTAGGCGAAGTTTGAAAACAAATTCTATGTAAAAAGCGGGTGCTTAGAAATCGATTTTTACCATCAACAAAACGTATGTTGCGGTATGTTCGCGAGAAGTTGATAAGTAAACTTGTTTACTGGACTACTTCCAGAATGCTTTTTTGTTCCTGTCCAAATCTATTTCGTGGGAAGGCCACTACTCCCATATATTTATGTTGAGCAGCGGGGGAAAATTTGACACTTTATATTCAACATCTGAAACTTAACGATTAGCTCACGAGCACCGCCCGACAATTTGAAATGAAACTTAAACTACAATTTTCTCCAAATCGACTGTTTGGACTTATCGACCTTCCCAAGTCGACTCCCACCATGCGCCCACCTTGTACTGCCTCTCTGTGTAGAGTCTGTAGCACTGTCCGGGGCCAGTCCTGCCCGCCCGCCCAGAGCGCTGGCCCGCCGACGCCTGGCTGATCGGGAACACTGACAGGGCGTCCATCCCGATGCGCGGGTTGAACACCTGTGGTTATGGTAGCGTTAGGCATTACTTTAGAAAGTCACAAGCAAGGCCGATTTGCGTTTCAAACATGTGTGTTTTTCAGAACATATAAATGAGGCGTCCAATTCTAAAGGTCGACAAGTCCAAAATATGAAAATTTCGAGTTAGGCCCGGAAACGTCATCTGGGACTACTTCCGCAGATTTTTCATCATTTTCCATAAATTTTTTGATCACACATGCCCATATGGCATAATGCCAAATTTAACATTTTTTGGGAAAAATGCAAAAAATTTGGGCAAGAAGTCGACAAGTCCACTTAGTTTTGGGCTAAAAGTTGACAAGTCCATCCT
>CAXIWS010000873.1:0-13512 GCA_964036195.1 Sphaerolaimus hirsutus
CAAATTTTATCACAAGGATACAATTTCACCAAACTTTTGCATGTCAGTGTGAGCTGAGTCAATGTGCTGCACACTTGAAAGATACAAAAAGCTCACGCTGCCATGCAAAAGTTTGGTGAAATTGTATCCTTGTGATAAAATTTGCTGTGTTGATAGCCTACTTATATCATTAATAAAGGTATAAATTACCCTTGATATAGTTCTTTTGATAGCTCAATCTTAAAATGGCAAGATTTTTATGATATATATATTACTTTTCTGCATTCAAAGGCATACATGTTTGGATATGGCGTCCACTTTTTGTTGGCTTTAGCCATTTTTAATGGGATATACTTCTTTTGGTGGCCACGGGCCCACTAGGATATCCATTTTTAATATCAACAATGATGTCATGATTTAGAAAACCACAAATGTGTGGTGTGTTGTCCATAATACCACAACTTTGACTATGAATATGGAAAATGTTGAGTACAGGGCCGTATCCAGGGGGGGCGGGGGGGGGGGGGCTGCAGCCCCCCCCCTCCCGGGGCGAGACCAGAAAGTGACCGGAAAATTCCGACTTTTTCAACGTCTGCGTAAATAATTTTGCGCGCAAGCGCGCATTCTTCACCAGACATAAGGTATATTATCATTCGATTTGCTTCATGTGACCGCAAATCGTTGTAAATACATTCAATGTTGTGTTTTTTGCTGTTTTGTATGTATATCTACATACATATACAGCGTTCCATGGCGCTGACACCAACGCCAATGGCGCCATGGCGTGGCGCCTACTAAAGGCGCCAGCGCCATGGCGCCATTTCGCCACTATGTAGGTATAATTTTAGGGGGGGGGGCTGAGCCCCCTCCCCCCCCCCTCGCCGGCCTCCGTAAACAAGCAGCCCCCCCCCGCTCAAAAATCCTGGATACGTCCCTGGTTGAGTAAATACATGATGTGAAAGCTATTGTAATTATCGGAAAATGTAAGTGGAAGATGAATACCATTTCCAAATTTTTTATTATACACTAGTGACTAGAGTATAAAGTAAAATTTAAACAAAAATGATAAAAAATAATTTAAGTAAAATAAAATCAATGTGTAAAAATTTTTTGATTAGAAAAAAATTATAAAAATTGAATTTAAACTTAAATCAAAATAATAAAAAATAACCAAAAAAAAATATTACAAAAATTCAATTTAAATATAAAAATAATTCATTTATTTGGATTTTTATGTAAATTAAATTTTAAAAAAGTAGATAAGAAAAAAATTAAAAAGATAATTTAAAATGATAAAAGCTAAAATATAATTTTAAAAACTTATTTTTTTATTCTAATTTTCAAACAAAAAAAAAATCAACAAATTGTTTTAAATTTTTTTAATACAATACAATTAAAATTAAACTAAAATCAAAACCAAAATAATAAAAAATTATAAAAGTTAAATGTAAATATAAAAATAATTCATTTTTTATTTTAATATAAATTGAATTGAAAAAATTAAGTAGATAAGAATAAAATTAAAAAGCAAATAATTCAAAATGATAATAACTTGAATATAATTTAAAAAAATTATTTAAGTGTATTAATTTTCAACCAAAAAAATCAGCAAATTTTTTTCAATTTTCTTTAATATAATTCAATTTAAACTAAAATAAAAATAGTAGAAACTAACCAAAATAAAAAAAATATTACAAAAATTTAATTTAAATATAAAAATAATTAATTTATTTTGATTTTAATATAAATTAAATTATAAGAATAAAGTAGATAGGAATAAAATTAAAAAGCAAATAATTTAAAATGATAAAAAGCTCAAATATAATAAAAAAAATTATTTATTCATTTTAATTTTCAAACAAAAAATCAACACATTTTTTTATAATAAAAAAATAAACACATTTTCAAAAAAAAATTTTTATTACAAATATATAAATATTTTTTTTGTGTTTATTTTTTAATAAAAATATGTTAAAACAAAGAAACAAATATAAAAGCATGAGTATAACAAAAAATAATAATTTTAAAAAAATATATAAAAAGTAATAATAATGATTTTTAAATTTGAAAATTTAAAACAAAATTTAAGATAAACAAGTTTAAAAATTTTTTGCATTCATTAAATTAAAAAAAAAAAAAAAATTATTTTCAAATTTTAAAGTTCAATAACTTAAAAAAAATAAACATCTAAAATTAAAAAGTTTGAAAAATAAAATAATTTAAAAAAACTTTTTTATTTATTAGCATCTCCTTGTCACGCGAAATCCGTTTTTAACTAAACTGGACCCAGTATAAAATCAAGCAGCACTTTCAGCACACATGCGCATTTTACACAAAACACGCAAACTCAAATAACTTTTCTAAATCTCAATCAAAATTAGCCAAAAAGAGCTCATTTGAAAGCTCTTGTCCCAGCGCACATCAACAAATTTTTTTTATTGCATACTTTGTATTCAAATTTTAAATTTATTCATGTTTTAAGATTTCAAACCGCTACTGTCCTAAAGTGGGCGGAGCCTGTAACAAATTTTTTGTAAAATAATAAATTGCATCATAAGCTCTTTCATATGAGCCATTATTCAATAAAATCGGTTGTGTTACAGGGAAGTTATTGCAGTTTGAAGTTTTTCATCCCAACAACAACAAGAACAAGAACAGCACCTCAGAACGAAATTCTTGAAAAACTTTTTTCCAGTTCAACCAATCGGTTTGAGAATTGGAGTCAATATACTTTCCGACACGGGCTTTCCAACGGCGTAGACGGTTTCCTTGTATCTAATGGCGTTCTAAAGTTATTTGAGTTTTAATTTTCGATTTTCCGCATTTTGCTGTCTCTGACCATATTATGGGTGGGTCGCTTGCGCCCTCCCTCGGCAGCGAGGGATGGCGCTGGCGCGCCCACCCGATATAGAGCATCCACAAAGTGTGCATTGTTTACTGTCCATTTATTTCTGTTTCACGATACCCTCCACTCAGTGAGTTGAAAAATCCAAACCTTATCAATCCTATCAACTGCCCATTCACAACATCTAGCTTTTTGATCATCTCTCTTTGCAATTGAGTCACCATGCATTCTGACCATGCACCTTTTTACTTCGCGCAAACGAGTCATAAGTGCGCCTGAAGACTGCTTCCGAGTGATAATAGTGTGCGGTGCCTTTGATCTGTTTTGGGGTGAGGTGAATTGGGAGGGTTGGTGAATTGCGCTGCACACACTAGTTTACTAACGGTAAACTAAGAATTTGGTGAACTCAGGTTTCAGCTTCTGAGCATATTTGAGTTTACTGGAATGTGTTATGTTTTATCTTCTACTGTAGTTGACGAACAGCTCATTCCGGTAAACTCAGATGCGCTGAGAAACGGAAAAATGAGTTTACCAAATGCTCAGTTTACCGTTAGTAAACTAGTTTGAGCAGCGCCAATGTGGTAAGATATCAATTGCGGTAATATTGTTTTACTTTTGTTTTGTTGCCTGTCCTGTTTTGGCTGATGTTGCGTCGTTTTTCTTGTGATCACTGTGGGTGGGATGCGGTCAAGTGATTGTGATTTTGAAAATTCTGGTTTGTAGTTGAAACAATTTGCGTTTGACTAACCTGTACATTTTCATTGCTAGTATGCTCATCGTCGACGAGTGTAATTTACAAATTACTGCAAATCATGCGTGCCAAACACTTTTCCCATGTCAATTTTATTTGTGTATATTAACATAACGCAGCATTGACACAGTTTTCATTTACAGTAACCCTGATTGAAATTACCTAACATTACATAAACACTACCTAAAAAGACAATACACTGGCGTGAACAAAAGCAGGAATTATTCAAGTGGAATAAAGTTTCTGCATACTCATTGGACCATAATAGTGAAACTATTTTTCAGTTGAAATGTTCTAAATATTCGGTGGAAAGAAAACACTCATAAAATGTATTACCGTATTTCCTCGAAAACCCCCCTCGAAATACCCCCCTCTCGAAATACCCCCATCCTAGAAATACCCCCCTCTCGAAAAACCTCCCCTCAAAATGGCCACTATGAAATAATTACCCACCCCCTTGAAATACCCCCCCAATTGTATGTAAAGGGAACATACATGACTAAAGCTGCAGTTTGTGATCCGGGCAATGCAGAATATACATTTAAATATACCTACGTTAATTGTTACATCAGAACAGTGTTTATGCCATCTATTAAGAAAATAGACTTATATAAAGCGGTTATTGTTGCATTTTTCTCCGTCTGCGTACGTTACAGACGACAATTTAGTACTGGGATTTCAAAAAATTTCTGGCGAAAAAATAAGCCCCCCTCGAAGTACACCCCCCTCTCGTTTAACCCCCCTCAAAATTCTCACTCTGAAACAATCACCCCCGGGGGGTATTTCGAGGAAATACGGCATAAATTTTTTTAAGATAAGCTCAGTGAGCATTTACTTGTGGCTCTAAGCAATGAAGTGCAGCAAACGTATGTAAATATCGCATAAATATTAAATACACGTTTAAATTTATTTCCTCCATTAAATCCTGATCTGGAGCTCTTAATAATTACATTGAACGTAATTGGGTAGTCGTAAATGTAAAGTTTTTAAAATGGTTTGAATAGGTACTTAAGTTTGAAAACAGAATTAATAAACGAGGAAAATAGATATCACATAACGAGACATTTTCTCTTTTTTGGTTTCTCTTCTTCAACATCTGTGGGTGCATTTCAAATTCAAACATTAAAAATATAGTACCTATTTAGCTTGATAACAAAAACGAACCCTCTGCCCATGCTTCCTGAACTGTATTGGAATCTTGGTCCTGTTTTTGCTCATTTTCCTGAACTGTGTTCGCTGAAAATGATTGTTAAAAGAAAGTAGACAGAGGGGAACTGATTTTTAACGATCTCGATTGGTAAGCCGTAGTGTTTCGGTATTAAAACCAACTGTGTCGATAGTTCAACTGCGTTCATACATAAAAATGCATGCGGATATTGTACTCGGTACGGTGGACCGCAAAGTATGCCTATCTTTTAACTTACATGCATGAAGCTTTATTATCGATGCAGCTTGGCGTACTGATCGAGATACCGTATTTGCTTGAATAATCCCCCTGGGGGATTATTATTTCGTCAGACTTTTTGAGGGGGGAACTAATCGAGGGGGGGGGAATTATTCGAGGGGGGAATTATTATTTCGTCAACAATTTCAATCAACCATGTTTCTATCAACTCATTTGATGAAATATGCTTTATTCACACAAAAACGTGCCATTTTTGTTCAAATTGGGCACAATAAATTGAGCAAATCTCTTAAGCGGGGGGGGGGGATTATTCGAGGGGAGGAATTATTATTTCCTCACTCGTCTTACAGGGGGGATTATTCGAGGGGGGAATTATTCAAAGGGGGGAACTATTCAAGCAAATACGGTACTTTCGCCTCGTTATCGAGAACGCTAAAATCGGACGTTTTAACGCGAATCGGGAAATATCGCATCCTGCTCAGCCTTTCATTCAAGGGGGGAATATTTCGAGGAAATACGGTAAATACAATACTGCCATACCTTCCCCTTCATGTTCATCTCCATCCCCACCCTGTTCAGTGGCACTTTCATGTTCACCGCTGGTGTCCACGTCCAATGGAGCAACTTTATTCACTTTAGATTTTGCGGTAGATTCTTCCCTTGGATTCTTTAATTCGTCAATCTTCAAATCGCTCAACAATTCCCTCCAGCCGGCGCCTTTGATTGACTCTTTCAATTTGTCATCCTCCTCAGTGTGCCAATTATCGAGTCTCTCATCGAGTGTCTTCTGGAGGCACTCCCAGACCATGTAAAAGACCCTGCAAAGTGTAACAGACCTTGTAAAATGTCATGTGTCGTGTAAAAGACCCTGTAGAATGTCATGTGTCATGTAAAATACCCTGTTAAGTGTCAAATGTGATGTGTCAAGTGTATCCAAATCTTATTTTATCGTATCCAAATCCACAAAATTTGGATACGATAAAATAATATTTGGATACACATGACACATTACGGGGTCTTATACATGGCATTTGACACTTGACAGGGTCTTTTACATGACGATGACACATGACATTTTACAGGCTCTTTGAAACTTTACAGGGTTTTTTACAGGGTCTGGGAGTGGCACCTGGGTTTCAGCGAACTTATTGTCGTGCGAGATTTTTTCCTCATTTTTAGGTTCTTGTGGCATGTAAACCATAAATGGGCCCAGTTCCGATTCTGGGTTTGCATCGTCATTTTTGTTTGTGTTTTGATTTTCATTTTGCGTGATTTGTGGCTGGGGGTATCTGTGAACGATTTTCACGGTGGGCTTTTCCGGTTGGCTGGTTCCAGTTACATGCTTTGAGTTGTTGGTTGGCTTGTAGTCCTGATGAGAGAATTGTTTGTTTGTTTTGCGTTTTGCGTATTAGAAAGGTAAAGATCCCCGAATTGTATCAAAGGTGTTTTCAATACAACTTTTTAACGACTAGCTGAAAAACTCAAAAGCTTTACACGGACTAGTTGACAAGAACACCAAATGTCAACTGGCTTCGATCCCTATCCAAAGCTTGCTTACGAGTAACACTACGCATTATTTTTTACACATACTCAAGACAGACTTGTACATTGCACATGCCGCATCATTTGCGCCATGATTCAACACTTTTGTATTTGAACATCGTTTGTCTGCTCGTCAGCAACATTTGGATTGGGATTGGAATCAGTTGACATTTGGTGCCGTTGTTAACTGAAAAAACAGACCTTCATTATGTTCTGTATTTTATACTTTGTTGTGTATGTCTCCATCTTCATGTTGTGTTGCTGTAACATGGCTGAAACTCTATCGTTTGGCTCGCTTGTGTTGTATTTTTCCAAGTTGGCCAAGCCCTGTGTGTTCAATGTAAACAATACAGCACAATAAAACACTATAAACTATCCAATCAACACAAGCTATCCCTTCGATGGAGTAGTCGGATAATAGAACTTTTATTGTTCTAGAACCAAAATAATTGAAAAAATTACTGAAACAATTGGAAGTATTTTAACCTGATGCACCATTGAAATAGCCTTGGCAATAACATTCGACTGTTCTGCATTCTCATCATTTCCTTTAAGCGAATTCAGTTGTTCTCTAACTTGCTCCAACTCCGATTTCAGCTGTCTTTTCACAAACACGTTTTCACTTGCACTGCTGGGAAAGTATTTTTCTGTAAAAAACTTCAGTAGTGAAGAAAATATGTTGAGAAGAGAGAAATTTGAAATTTTTGGGCTCTTATTCACATGGAATAAGGTAGATTTCCGTGTAAAATGTGCTATCTGAAAATTATACTTGATAATATTTTTTCAAAATGGCCTTTAACAATAGTAATAATGGTGTTGAAAAGAGAGTTGTAGTTAATTAATGAAACATTAATAAATACTGATGGTATGGAATCTAGGGAAAGAATGTTTGTTGGTACTCGGATACTATCAAACGATTGTGTCGATGAAATATGGCTTTTCCATTGTCATTTTTTTGTGAATGTTTTGACCATTTTTTCTCAGCCTGCAAAATAAAATATTTTACCTATCTTGTCTGTCATCTACACCTCCAGGGACGGCAAAGGGAGAAATTGTTTCAGCTGGGTGAATATGGATGCCAGAGTCGGACATAATTTTGTGTTTAATGAAGAAATGTTGGGTTGTTTCTCATGGAATATCCATCCCCAGGCGAAACAGTAGGATATATGCCCCAACAGTTCTAGGTAAATATATAAAGACAATCCTTGATACAAATGAACATTTGGCCATCCCGTCTGTCTCACAAGTGACCTCCACTTCATGTAGCATGTTCATTACCGATTCATTTTGTTTCAAAATGAATCAGTAATGCCTCAGAATTGCTAATATCCTTGGCTGCATGGTGGCCAAGAGATTTGTAGGCACTAGCTGGGAAACTACTGGTTGGAACTAGGCTATCCACGTGAAAGAAATCATTTTTAAATGGTGGATGGGTAAGTGACTGTCGCTTAGTCGACTAGCGCGTTAAAGCGGGAATTAGAGCTCAGCGTCGATTCGACGTGAAATGACGACAGTGTCAGGGAACAACTTGACATTTCACGTCAGACTATTGCAAGCAGCAGTCTGACGTGAAATGTCAAGTTGTTCCCTGACGTAAAATGATGACGTGGAATGATAAAAATTGAATTTTTCAATTCGCTCTAGTTCTGCCTGATAACACTCAGTATTGGACACGATTTAGGTATTGATTCATATATTATCCTTAGAAAATTGTAGACCCGTTGCATGATCCACACTCGTGTAATAAATTTCACGACATCATTTCACGTCGTCATTTTACGTCGAATCGACGCTGAGCTCTAATTCCCGCTTTAGAATGTGTTACGGTACAAAAAAACCCACGGGCGAAACATCGATTCAAATAGCATCTCAACTTCATTGAAAAAGCACTCAAGAATAAAACACTTTTCTCCAGACGGTTTACCATATTTACGGCGTAAATAGATCTGAATACGTGTATCGATTGCGAAAAATTTTGGGGATAGGGAAAGTTCAGCAGAAACAATGCCTACCGTATTTCCTCAAAATACCCCCCTGTAAATACCCTCCCCCCTCGTTCTACCCCCCCCCCCTCTCGAGACCACTATGAAACAATCACCCCCCCCCCGGGGGGTATTTCGAGGAAATACGGTATTCAAAATTATAGGTATACATTCATAATATCACAAGTCGTTTCTGTCCATATCAATGTAATGAATCAAATCACGACGCTGCAATGGTCAACATAAGCTTGGGTATATCATCACAGCTCTGACTGGTTTTCCTCAGCGCGGGTGCATAGTCGTCGCTCTGCTGCACGCGCACCATGTGCTTGATGGACATCTCCAGCGTGACTATGGACGCGATGCCGCCCGACAGCTTGTCGACGTCGTCAGACACGCTCTCGGTGTCCAACATGTCCTTCTGCACGCACAGCGTGTACAGCTGGCACGTGTGCGCCGCCGCCAGCTGAGACACGCCTTTGAAACGGTGGAGTGGTGGCAGCGATCGATGAAAAGTCAGTGAATTAAGTGTCAATTGAAATGTCAAGTATTAAAGTGTCATGCCACTTTTGTCATGACGCTGTTTGACATTTTCCCAATCAAATATTGAGCGAGATGAACAGACAGACCTGCTCTTTCACAAAATACGATTCAGACAAGGTGTCAAACGCTTTTTAACATCAAAACACAAACACGTACTTTTCTCTAAACTTCTATCGCGCGAATCGGCCCTGGTTCCAATGAGCCAGCGCATTTTCGAAGGCGCGCATTGTCTGATCCGTTCGCAGATGCGACGCGCGGTGTTGAGCGTGGCGAAGTCGGTGGTGGCGAACACGATCAGGTAGCCCGTGGCCTCGATCGACTCCCACAGGTCGTCCTGGATTAAAGTGTGACTTTGTGTGTGATTTAGTGATGTAAAGGCACCGGGGCACCGAAGGGCACCAGCACCGGTGCTGGTGCGGTGCCATTGCAATCTTCAGGGGTGCCATGCCGGTGCCGGTGCCATTTTTTTCAGAATAGCACCGGTGCCGGTGCGGTGCGGTGCCATTTTTTTGCCGGTGCCAAAGGTGCTAGCACCAGGGCCAAAGTAAAAGGCACCGGGAAAGGCACCGGCCAAGGCTTCATGTGCTGTGCAATTTTGTCCATAGTATGTGCTTATTCATATTTAAAAAAACAGCGGTATATTTACCCAACCGTTTTTGCCTATTTTGTAAACCTCCCATCAAATAAATATACCTACTGTGAAATCCATTATACCCGATACGTGATCTGATGAGCGAATCTAAAATTTTGTTAAATTTTAAATCATTTTCATATTTTATATTTATTTTACTTGTTTGTTCAAAATTTGTTGTCAGTTTATGACAGAGATAGTTCCATTCTCTGTACAGCAACGACTCCGATCAGTAGACAATAGTGGCTATGGACATTGCAGTGAATAAAATATTTTATCTTTCATTTGTAATCATTGTAATTGCTTCATAAAAGTGATTGCCACATCATTCTGATCATTTTAAGTGCTCAACCATCAGAATCGGTTGAAAATTCATGGAAATATGCACTTCCAAATGTGAGACCACTGAGAAACTGCCCGATATTTACTTCAGAAATTCCAGCCCGGTGCGGTGCCTTTCGGTGCTAGCACCGGCAACCCGCCGGTGCCCTTCGGTGCCGGTGCCATTTTTTCCAAAAAGCACCGGTGCCGGTGCGGTGCGGTGCCATTTTCTGGCCGGTGCCCCAGGGTGCCAGGTGCCCTTTTCATGCGTTGGCAAAGGTGCCGGTGCGGTGCGGTGCCATTTTTCCCGGTGCCTTTAACATCACTAGTGATTATTGGATTGGAGTGTGGGTGACATGATTTTCTTCACCTTGTCCATGTCCACCTCAATGAAGTTGATCATCTGCTTTTGGTGGGTCTTCTTGCAGGTGAACGAGATCCACCGTCCGATAATATCTGCACCGGGTAAAAATCACATATACTCGGTGAACATGATACACTGCCCTCGCACTCATTTATGTCTCACGTTGGAACCGTGCCAATGATGATAAAGCATGCAATTTTTGTATTAAAAAAATGAAAAAAATCATTGTTGTGAATAAGTTAACGTATAGTGTTATAACATAAATACTCCTTCTTCTTCACGACTTCTTCCAACTTTTTATGAAAATCGCATGCGTAAAAATCGCATACGCTTCCAGCGGGAACCACGCGTGCAGGGTGTAAAGTGACTGGAATAAAGTATTGAAAATCACTCATAAACTTTCGACTCAAAATTAACAAGCACACAAACCGACCGGACGCTCTTTCCTCGCTGGAATCGCCGCGATCCATCCACAAATTCACGATAGCCGCAATCAAACTTGTCTTCCCCACGGCACGATCGCCCATGACGATTACATTGTGCTGCCTGACGCGCAGCGGGTTGCCGGCGGCAGTGCTGCAGTTGGCATCGGGCCAAGGTGCCGCGCCGCTGTACAGCGACAGGAAACTGCCCGGCGTTGGAGAGTGCGGAGATACTGAACCCGACGAGAGACGTTTTGAGCCCGATTTTTGCACGTCCACTTTTAGGTGGGCCTTGGGCGCTCTGAGTTGGGTGGTTTTAGAAATGTAGAATTAGAATGTTATTTAGAAGTTTACCATATGTGTAGAGGTTTAAAGTTTTTCCGAGTGAGGGTTGTAACGCTATGGTTCTCGAATCTCGAGACTCAGATTTTGGGTAACATTCACTTTATCTTGGTCCCAACATTCACCATCTCCACCACCACACCACGGAAACAAGAGAAGAGTCCAAAAGCCCAAACACACGTAAAAGTGCGCCTTCTCAAACGCTGCAATATGCCGGCACTTTCGCTCACAGTCAAGCTCCTTTTCCTGACAGGCCCTGGATCATCGGAACCTTTTAAATGTTCCACGCGTTTGTTGAGAGCTGCCTGTTCACCGCCATGTTCATGCTGAGGGTCGTCTTCGCTGTGACTGTCGTTGCTGCTCGACTGGCGCGCTGATTGGGCTCTGTGTGAGGGGGCGGAGTTTTGGATCGTTGCCAATCGGGATTTTGTGATTATTACCGGCCAATGAAATACGAGGATAATAGTCTATATTCTTGAATAAGCCCCCCGCAAAGTTGTTCTTCATCAACTTTTTTCAGACCGATGGGGAAATATTTCTAGACCGAATTTTTGAAAAATACACTACATGCAAGAAACAATCATTGTACCTGAAAAACATGAATCTGAAGTCAAGATGCCACGAAATGACCATTTGTGACTTTATTAGTGCGCACATCCTACATTTGACTGTTTGAGACACATTACTTAATGTAATATTTGGATACAAAGACATACCGTATTACCTCGAATTATCCCCCCTTGAATTAACCCCCCCCCTCTCGAATTAACCCCCCCCCCTTAAAATTGGCTGGGGAAATAATAAACCCCCCTTCGGAATGATGTACGTCATGTACATAATAAATACGTCATGTACGCAATGTACATTATGTATATTACTGTTAATTTGCATTGCAGCTACACATAGAGTAGTTTGTGTAGCTATCTACGTTTTTATGTCCAAATATATCCTGTTTGGACCCATTTATTACCTATTTTGGGTACGCAAATGCCTACTTTTATTTACTACGATCCTTACGAAAATTTCTGACGAAATAATAAAAACCCCCTCGAATAAACCCCCCTCGAATTAACCCCCCTCAAATTTTGCTGGCGAAATAATCAACCCCCATGGGGGTATTTCGAGGTAATACGGTAAGTACATTTGGATACGGTACTATAAGATGTGGATACACATGACCTTTGCAGGGTCTTTGTCATAATACATGACATTTTACAGGGGTTTTTTTACACTTCACTGGGTCTTGTACAGGGTCTGTGGCTGCCCCCTGGTCACCAGTCCACCCACCTTCCCCTCATACAAGCAGGCGAGCAGGCGGGCGGCACCAGACCACTGCCGGCGCTGTTTTTACCCCCGTACGAGTGCCGCTGCCTGTTGTGCGGGTCGTCGTGGCCGGGCGCGCACAGCAAGTGCGCCCCGTCGACGCGGCGGCCACCAGGGCACGGGCTGGGCATTCGAGGTGGCGTTTGGGTCGACTCGCTCTGCCGCTCGGGGGCTTGGGTTTCTGTGAGATGGGAGGGGGGTGTTCAGGGACAAAAATTGTGTGTAAGGCGTCGTGAATTGTCTTCAGTTGGCGCTTCCCAGTGCTTCGTCGTGAATTCGTCGTGATGTCACTTCATAACACTGTCTAGGCATCGGTTTGATGTGTGGTGAAGCGTCAACGTCGGGAAGCGCGCTTCACAAAATTTCGGGTGTCGTGAAGCTAGGGAGTGTGTGGAAGACACTTCACCGAAAATCTCGTGAAGCGTGTCGAAGCGGGTAAAAAATTCATCATAAATAGAGGCCGCTTCCACCCGCTCCACCAACCCATTTTTCCGTGAAACAAACCAGCGTGCTCCATGGGCGGGGGCGGGTTGGTGCCGGTGCACGCGTGCGCCACGGGCGCGGGGCTGGCGCGCAGACTCGGCGGCAGGCTGTCCGCCCGCAGCGACGTTTCTTCTTTGACTGCCGCGTGTCGCGTCTTGCGCACGACTGGCGGCGTGGAATATTCCTGTGGTTGTTGAGTGGGGGGGGGGGTTCTGTTTTTGTTAGATGACATGTGCTGGATTGATTTGCTTTGAGTTGACCCCCCCCCCCCCCAGCTCCCTACTACACAACAGGAAAACTAGAGTCTTGGTGATGCTAAAAAGCATCCAGTGCAGTGTCGAATGATCTGTCAAGTGAACTACGGAGAAACCCACTGGGAAACCCAGTTAAACTTTTTAGAGATGCCAGAATACCGTATTTGCTTGAATAATCCCCCTGGGGGATTATTATTTCGTCAGACATTTTTGAGGGGGGAACTATTCGAGGGGGAATTATTCAAGGGGGGGGGGGAATTATCATTTCGTCAAAATTTTCAAGCATGTTTCTATAAACTCATTTCAAGGAATACCGTATTACCTC
>CAXIWS010000874.1:0-50965 GCA_964036195.1 Sphaerolaimus hirsutus
CTGCTGGCTTGTATTTGAAGATTAAAGGATCCGTTTTATCACAAGAAATATTACTCTTCTTTCTTTCATGAGATTTTTCCATATGTCGAAATATCATGTTTAATACATGAAATTTCTCACCACAAACTTCACATAAATAGGTCAGCATGTTGTAAAATGCTGGAGTAAATTTAAAAAGGAAAGGAATGGTCAATAGAGAATGGAAACCAATCTTAATTGGTTCATAAAATATCAGCTTTTTTTAGCAGCTGTAGGGGTTGAACACCCATTCAAAGAGTCAAGAAAAATGAAATAAAAAGTATTTCTTTATTAATAAAATTTAATAATAATATATATATATATATATTTCATAAAATAAAATAAAATAATATAATTGGATCAAAAAAATCCATCAGCAAACATTTTAAAATCACCAAAATTTATATAAATCAAAAATAAACAATAATAATGTTCAAGTGTAAGAATTGACATTGAATTTTTGATTGCCATAACAAGATAACTGTTGATAACGTTGCTGTTGTGTTATTAACTTGGCTTCATATTCTTTCTTTTTTGCTTCCGCTTGTTTTAGAGCGATGGTAAAGAAATCTTCAAATTTCCCCTTGAATAGATCAAATATCAAGCTGTCGCCAATGGGGATCTGGAATAAAATTTATATAACAGTATTTGGTATATTGTAGAGGGGTGCGCATCTTCAATTACCGCTGGGAAAATGCGATAGATTGAGCTATAGTTGAGCTATCGGAATGAAATTTTAACACAATGGAGTAAACTCCATAGGACACCTATTCTGAAGTTTGCAACCCAAACGACCACATTTTGGGTGAATTCTGGAACACACGGGTTTAGTGTAATTTTGTGAGTTGGCGTCACCCATAGAGTAAATCGAGGGTGGCATTTGAGGGGGGCATCGGTCGTTGGTGTCATCCCATTCTGTCGTACATCGATCGATGTTGATGTCCTTTGAGTATGTTGTGGTTGGGCTTACTACTAAATTCTTTTTTACTCAAATAGTCCCGAGATAAGGGAGGTGAAGTCACAAAATTACACTAAAAACTGTGTGTTCCACAAGTCCTCCAAACTGTGGCCGTTTGGGTTGTAAACTTCAGCATAGGTGTCCTATGGAGTCTACTCTATTGTGTTAAAATTTCATTGTGATAGCTCAACTGTAGGTCAAGCTATTGCGTTTTTCCAGCGCTAACTGAAGATGCCCACCTCTGTATAATAATTATATTAAAAATGATTATAATTATTATATAATTAAACTTACCTCAGCTACTGATTTAAATTGGGTGTTAGCGTTTGCCCATGGAGATGACCTTGAAGGTCGAAAGGTTGTTGTAATCCTATCATATTCAAAACTTCCAATCTGGGTAGAGTTATGTATACTTTTAATTTTTTAATTTTTCTGTTGAAAAAACTTTAAAATCAATACCTGTAAATATGGTAGAAAATCCTTAAATATGATACGAAAAGCTTCAGATTGATTTTTCTTTGACAGCCAGACCAATTCTGAAGCAATTAAGTTGTTAGTGATTTCTTCTTTTTGCTTATTTTGTTTTTCTTCAAAGTCTTGTTGATATTGGGCTTCAATATTATCATTTTGGACATTAATTGGTGGTAAGTCTGTGTTAATAAGAGAAGGGTTAATACATCTATTAATTAAGTGAAATCCATAACTCTTATCTATTTAGAAAGTGGAGGTTACTTAGTATTCATATCTGCGACCAAAACCCCGTTGTAATTGGATAATAGACATCATCTGAAGAGGAGTAACCAAAATAATTCCAATTTTCTTTTAAAAATTTATTTCACATTGATGTTATAGCAATAATATAATAGGACTTATGTTAATTAATAAATATATTAATTTTATCCTCGAGTCCAGCAAATGCATAACCCAAGGTAATGGAGTAAATGATTTGAAAAACACATACCATCTGGCACAACTGTTTTCATACGTTTTAATTTGGGGACAGTTTCTTTCTTTGACAAATTCTTGCGAAGTTTTGGGGGTTGAGGTGTGTTATCTTCCTCGTCTAATTCACTTTCTGTTTTGTTATCTTCTTCAATCTCCTCCTGCTCTTCGATAGAAACCAGCGGGTTCAATTTCTTAGACTTCTTCTTCAGGTTGTCCATGGTTTTTCCTTTTTTGAGAAGGGAATGAGGAGTAAGAGAAAGTGAGCTTGGTTTTATACTGATCCGGCAGCTCTTATCAGTTCTTTTTTATGAACATTCCAACCCACAAAATCAACAAAGAAATGACTCATACACATTTAATTATGTCTAGACTACCATGTCTAGCATGTCATGTCTAGACCTAGACCTTTATCTAAACCCATAATGTATTATGTCTAGACTGCGACTTCTATACTCATGTCTGGAACTTCCTGTATAAATTCGATGAACTGGAACTGATAACTCACTGAAAAATAATTTATTTTAGATGAATCTGTATCCAGGGAGCCTTCTCGTGGCCAGAATCGAACATTTTACTCTCTTTCTGTAGAGTAAAATGACTAATACCCTGCTTAAGCTTCAATTTCAACCCAGAAAGTAACGTGGAATTTTCGAAGCAACTGGTGGAAACTGTCCAAAGTTTTAGTTATCACACTAGTTAACACACTTCTGGGTCACCACCTATAAATTTGCCATATCTTTTGACACTTTGCATCTCATTGTCATTTTATAGCGTATTTTAAAGGCTCTGCAACCTTTTGTTGACAATGACGATACTTTACGATGCATCACATACCCATTTGTGCAATGTTTTTAGTAAATCTATATCATAGAAATGTCACTTGAGGTCAGGTTATTTTCACCTTTTTCAGGGTTCGTTAAATATGATCAAAATCCATGTGTGCCAAAATGGTTGTGATCATGTGACTCATTACTTTTACCTGAAAACTAGTTGCACACAGTCATTTTGCGTAGAACCATTTTGTGCATATGTAACGAACCGTGAAAAAGGTGGAAATGACTTGTCTGTGATCCTTCGAAAATTCCATTTTACTTTCTGGGTTGAAGTTGAAATATCCAGATCATTTCCCAATCATTTTTCCATGGTGTTGTGGATTTACATTTCAGACTTTTACAGGTTCGAAGATTGAGTCAGATAAAAGCCCAAAACATTTCCATGACATTTTCAATGGACTCGGTATTATTTCAGGACTCAGTCTCAACTGACAGCTTTTAAAGTACGGTGTCAACTTTAAATATAATACTATCAAGTAGAGAAAAAGTTGACACTGAAAATTTGACACCTAAAATCGGTGTCATACCAATGAACAAGAAGAAAATGTTGTTCACCCATCTACCTGGAAAGAAAACCTTTGTGATTTTATTGGTCATTAAATTGCGATTTTTCTAACGATGGTTACTTGTTTGGTTATATTTTGTAAAAACTTTTCAAAAATGGTTCTCAGGCGTGTAATTTGATAAATTTATGAGCCGAAAATAATTATTTGCAAATTCAAGGTCGCTAAAACTAAACAAAACAAAACATCATAACATGGATTATCCTTCACTCGGAACTTGCTCAAAATTATCAAAATGGATCCTTCAACGGAGACAAATGTTTTTACTCATTGTGCCATCATTCGATTTCATGGTGATTTTTCCAAGATGGGAGAACCATTCATACGTCGCTACCCCAGCTTGAAAAACATAGTCCTGGGTTTTATCACTCCTGGTATCACTTCTAAATCCTCTAAAATATTTTACAAGATAATCAAAACTCATGTTAGTGACAATGAAATGATAAAATATGCTTGTGAAGTCTCGTGAAACATCTAGAATGCGGTGAAGTGCCTTTCAGGCTGAGAAACCATGTCAGCGCGAAGGCACTTTCACCACACATCACTGTACACCCAGTTTTTACTATGTGAAAGTAATTTTTATTCACATTCCCTTTCACATTTTCATTTTCGAAAATAGGTCAAAATGTAAATAAAATGAAAAAATGCGGATAAAACATACTTTCACATAGTGAAAAAATGGATATGCAGTGATGTGCGGTTAAGTGCCTTTCCACTGACATCCCTTTCTCATTTTTCATGACCACACATCACTCTACACCCATTTTTTACTATGTGAAAGTAATTTTTATTCACATTCCCTTTCACATTTTCATTTTCGAAAATAGGTCAAAATGTAAATAAAATGAAAAAATGCGGATAAAAAATACTTTCACATAGTGAAAAAATGGATATGCAGTGATGTGCGGTTAAGTGCCTTTCCACTAACATCCCTTTCACATTTTTCATGAACTTCACTGCATTCTAGATGTTTCACGACACTTCACGAGAATTTTTATCATTGCATTCTCACTAACATGAATTTCAATTATTTTATGAAATAATTTACAGGGTTTAGAAGTGTCACTTGATCTAAATATCGATGAACGAGTGCAGCATCTAGGTGAAATGAAAAGACTTGATGTCAATGCGCCACAGTGAGTTAGAAATTAAAAACAAGGTACTTCAACAGAAAAATGTTTTCCTCCCACTGCAGACAACATATTTTCGCGTATACAAAAACTGATTCTGGTTGCATGGTAGAAATTGAAATTGTGACACATGCGGAATGCCCAATGCATTGTCCCAGTGCATTTCAACTACCAGATTTCAGGGTATTTTTTCTATTTGGGAATTAATATTTCATATCGTTTTCTGGGATGTATTCAAAGAAGTTCTCATTTCATTAGAAATTTCTTGTATCTGAAATATGGTATTTATCGGTATAATTAATTAAAAATTAATAGACACACAATAAAATTTTGAAATTAAAAATTAAAACTTAAAACTTTTTAAATACAGGTCGAACATGGATTATTGAGGGAACACTCTGAAATGCATGTTAGTGAAACAAAACAGCAATTGATTGATCGAAAATCAAAAATATTCAAATATTTTACATTCAGATACCTTCAATGCCGGAAACTATCTTTGCTGAAGAAATCCACGTGGCTCTTGATTTAAAAAGTCCTGAGCGACCAAATGCTAAAGTTTTGTTTCTTATTGAACCAGACAATGCTTATACATTGGACATTACGTTTACTTGATCAATTTTTTCTCAACCTTGCATTTTAAGTAAATAATTTCCAGTTTTTGATTTTCATCTAAAGTTTCTCAAAAAGATTACCGCTGTATGTTTCATATTTTTATCATTTATTTACCGTGTTTTCTCGAATTACATCCGAGTTTTATTTTTCTTTTGAACGTCTATTACACATTTTCTGTATCACAAAATCATAATATCTCCTTTGAGGGTTTTCCCAGGGATGTATTTTCGAGGAAATAAGGTAATTAAATGGCGCATTTTTAAAAAAGGTGGGGGTGACAAAACAATTTTTAGCACTTCGACGCATTAAATTAAAAAATAAAACAATCGACATCATTCAAATAGTAATTTAATACTCTTTTTATCACAAAAACTGCTCAATCAAACATCAGACGCGTTCCTCACAATGCACACCTTTTTTGGCTTTGAATGCAGATCTGAAAAAAATGTTTTCCACTACTATTAATTGAACTAGCAGAATGAAAGTTTATATATATTACTTGGCGTGGAGTGGGTCGGCATATTTCGTGATGTAGTAGGAAAAATCGTTGACAATGATGCCATTTCTTCCACCTCAAAAATATCCTCTTCTGCGCGATTTTCAGGTGCTGGTGGACACTCCAAATTCCTGTCAAGTTAAAAACATCACTTTATGTAAAAAAGTACATAAAAAATAACCAGTCATTTTTAGACTGTAATTTCTATTTATGATTTATCAATTTACGGAAGTGGGATTTCACATCTTCAGTTCCGGAAATTTCGATGTATTTCCAGAACTGAAAATGTGAAATCTCACTTCCGGAAATTGATAAGGCGCAAATAGAAATTACAGTGTAAAAATGACTGGGTATTTTCTGATGTGGTTTTTTACATAAAGTGTTATATTTTATTCCATACAACAAGTTGGAATGTCACCAGGTGGGCCAGAGTCTTCAAATTCGACCAAATTTCTTCTTTCTGGTTTTTTACACAACTTTACCACCCAAAATCCAATGCTGATTATCACCGAAACCTGGAAATAAAATTATTTACATTTATTTTTAATAGAATTTATGATTTAGCTTTATAAGTATTTTTAACTCACAATTGTATTTCCAATAATTTTAGTCAGACTTAATTCACCAAAATCATGAAACGTCTTTTGAATTCTAGACTCATTTAGAGAGGTTTTCTGTAGTGTTTCATCGCATATTTTTACAGCCGGATTTAGAATTAGCGCCGTAAATACCCAGACAACGCCAATCAGCCGCAGGCAGAAATCTAGAAATTGATAAATAATATATATATATATATATATATATATATATATATATATATATACATGATTAATTATACATTTATGACACATAAATATTGAAAAATGTAAAAAATGGAACTTACCAGGCACTTTCTCCCATTTTAATTCCATTTTAATTGGACCAACCCAATGCTCATTCACAAATTGCTGAAAAAGTTAGTTAGTAAATAACTCAAACTCAACACAAAACTGTTAAACACACACCGTGCAATTAATGGTTTTGAATTCAAGGGTTGAGTCATTCAATAACATCCATTCCATTTTCCAATAATTTGAAGCATTTAAATAATGCATTTTCTGGTCCAGTGCACATTGTAGTCTATTATTTAAATTTTCAGATTTTTTAAGAATAATTTCCAGCCAATAAGTAAGATTTTTGCTCTCAACATTAGCCAAAAATAATTTAGTTTGGCACTGTTCCAAATGAGATTCCAAAATCATCACCCGATTTGAATAATAATCCGTCTCATTTTGATCATTATTAGCCGTGAGATTATTGACATACTCGGGCAACCCCAAGGATAAATTTTGAGTGCAGTGATTTAATTGCTCTTCCACAACGGTTTTTTCAGAAAAACAGGATTTCAAAGCAGCTTTTTTTATTTCAACCATTTCCATCAATTCAGTAGCCTGTGTATTTGCCACATTTTTCATTTGTCCCAATTCATTTCAACATTGGGTAATATTAAGACTGTATTCTGGAAGCCGTAATAGTAGCCGCTTGTAGTGGGGATAGAAATGAGATAAATTAGCCCACAAAACAGCTTTTTCATCTTCACATTTAGTAAAATTTGTGTTCACATTTGCCAAAGCCATAGTGGAGTGGGTCATTTTTTGTTTGCAACCAATCAATAGTGATTTTACTTCTCCCAAGTCTGAGAAAATATGAATAAAAATTCGGAGGAAAAAAGTAAAACAAAAAAAGAAAATTTAATATTCACCTTCAGTACAGATGTTTCTCTCTTTGAGGCAGTTTCGATTTGTAATTATTTCACCACTGAATTTTTGATTTTCTGCCAAACAAGAATTTAGTCTCACTGATGCATTTTCCACCAAAATATTCAATCTACTCTTAGTCTCCAAACATGATGTTAAATTTGTCTTTTTTATAGCCAGAAAAATTTGTGCATTTGTGTTGTTTTTTTGACAAATTCCCAGTGCATTTTTCGCGCTCAGAAACTCTGGAATGATTAGTAAAACACTTTATTAGAAAAATACTTTAAAATACTCCAAAATATTTAAAATAAAACAAATATTAAAACCTTTTTTGTAATTTTGATTCTCTGCCAGACAAGAATTCATTCTCATTGAAGCATTTTCCGCTAAAGTGTTCAATCCAATGTTAGCGTCCAAACACGATGTCAAATTTCTCATTTTTATAGTCACCAAATTTTGTTAATTTGTGTAGTTTTTTTGACAAATTTGTAGTGCATTTTGAGCGCTCAGAAACTCTGGAAGGATTGTGTATGCTGTTAACAAGAAAAATACCTTTTAACATACTTTTTAAAAATCAAGTTAAAATATAAATATCTAAAAATAAAAAATAAATAGTAAAACCTTTTTTGTAAAATGTCTTTTTAAATATTCACCTTCACTGCAGTTCTTCCTTTCTTTGAAACAGTTTCGATTTGTAAGTATTTCACCACTGAATTTTTGATTTTCTGTCAAACAAGAATTTAGTCTCACTGAATCATTTTCCACCAAAATGGTCAATCTACGCTTAGCCTCCAAACATGTTGTTAAATTTGTCTTTGTTCTAGCCAGAAAAAATTTTCCATTTGTGTTGTTTTTTTGACAAATTCCCAGTGCATTTTTCGCGCTCAGAAACTCTGGAATGATTGGTAAAACACTTAATTAGAAAATACTATAAACTACTCTAAAATATTTGAAATAAAACAAATATTAAAACCTTTTTTGTAATTTTGATTCTCTGCCAGACAAGAATTTATTCTCATTGAAGCATTTTCCGCCAAAATCTTCAATCCAATGTTAGCGTCCAAACACGATGTCAAATTTGTCATTTTTATAGTCGCCAAATTTTGTGAATTTGTGTAGTTTTTTTGACAAATTTGTAATGCATTTTGAGCCCTCAGAAACTCTGGAAGAATTGGGTATGGTGTTAACTAGAAAAATACTTTTTAAAATACTTTTTAAAAATCAAGTCAAAATATAATATCTAAAAAATAAAAAATAAATAGTAAAATGTCTTTTTAAAATATTCACCTTCACTGCAGATATTCCTTTCTTTCAGACAGTTTCGATTTGTAAGTATTTCACCACTGAATTTTTGATTTTCTGCCAAACAAGAATTTAGTCTCAGTGATTCATTTTCCTTCAAAATGGTCAATCTACTCTTAGCCTCCAAACATGATGATAAATTTGTCTTTGTTTTAGCCAGAAAAATTTTTGCATTTGTGTTGTTTTTTTGACAAATTCCCAGTGCATTTTTTGCGCTCAGAAACTCTGGAATGATTAATAAAAGACTTTATTAGAAACATACTTTAAAATACTTCAAAATATTTAAAATAAAACAAATATTAAAACCTTTTTTGTAATTTTGATTCTCTGCCAGACAAGAATTTATTCTCATTGATGCATTTTCCGCCAAAATGTTCAATCCAATGCTAGCGTCCAAACACGATGTCAAATCTGTCATTTTTATTCTCACCAAATTTTGTGAATTTGTGTAGTTTTTTTGACAAATTCGTAGTGCATTTTGAGCGCTCAGAAAGTCTGGAAGGATTGAGTATACTGTTAAATAGAAAAAAATAATTTTTAAAAATCAAGTCAAAATATCAAAAATATAAATATCTAAAAATAAAAAATAAATAGTAAAACCTTTTTTGTAAAATGTCTTCTAAATATTCACCTTCACTGCAGATGTTCCTTTCTTTAAGACAGTTTCGATTTGTAATTATTTCACCGCTGAATTTTTGATTTTCCGCCAAACAAGAATTTAGTCTCACTGATTCATTTTCCACCAAAATCCTCAATCTACTCTGAGCCTCCAAACATGATGATAAATTTGTCTTTGTTTTAGCCAGAAAAATTTTTGCATTTGTGTTGTTTTTTTGACAAATTCCCAGTGCATTTTTTGCGCTCAGAAACTCTGGAATGATTAATAAAAGACTTTATTAGAAAATACTATAAACTACTCTAAAATATTTGAAATAAAACAAATATTAAAACCTTTTTTGTAATTTTGATTCTCTGCCAGACAAGAATTTATTCTCATTGAACCATTTTCCGCCAAAATGTTCAATCCAATGTTAGCCTCCAAACACGATGTCAAATTTGTCATTTTTATAGTCGCCAAATTTTGTGAATTTGTGTAGTTTTTTTTACAAATTTGTAGTGCATTTTGAGTGCTCAGAAACTCTGGAAGGATTGGGTATGCTGTTAACTAGAAAAATAGTTTTTAAAATACTTTTTAAAAATCAAGTCAAAATATCAAAAATATAAATATCTTAAAAATAAAAAATAAATAGTGAACCTTTTTTGTAAAATGTCTTCTCCTGTGTGCACTGAGTTATTGAATGATTCAACCCGATATTAGCCTCCAGTGTTAAAGAATATTTGTTAAAAATGGCAGTTGTGTTAGCTGTTAACGAATGCTTCTCATCCATGCATCGAGATAGATTAAATTCTCCCACATTATTTTTATTATCAGCCGAACGAAGATTAGTATCGCATTCATGCAACCTCACATTTAAATTTTGCAGGTCTGGAATTTAATAATATTATACATATATATATATATATATATATATATATATAAATATAAATATAATTCATAAAAATAGACCTGTTTCTTTTAAATTGACAGTTCTCAAACAATTTTCAAATGACCCATTGAAATGAGCATTTTCCTGGCGTAAATTTTGTACGGTCAAATTCAATTTCAGAAAATCTGCAGCCAACAACAACTTTCCACGTTCGCATTCACTCAATTCAACAGAATAATCAAGTCCACATGGGTAATTAGTTGTTATTTCCGAAGTTATGTCACTGATTGTTGACGCGCTGGTTGTCTAAAAAAAGTAGAATTTGATCATAGAATCGAGATTTTGCTATAACATACCGGGTGGAATATACTATAAAAATATTTTTTTATTGTTTTTAAAACTTTTTGTTCTTAACAATCACAGTGGGATTATATTTCTTGGTTGTTTTTGAAACTTTTTGTTCTTAACAATCACAGTGGAATTATATTTTTTGGGAAATTTTAAAAGTTATTTTATTCACTGGTTGGGAAAAAGTTTTGAAAAAATAAAAAATATTTTTAATAGTATTTTCAAACTGGCACTCTTGATAAAGTTTGTTTTGTGCATAGTAAACTTGACAGTCTCTGTTTTGAAAATATATGTTTTCACAGTGGATCAAATGTCGCACGCTTGGAATTAACTGAAATATTTTGATTGAAATTAGAAATTTTAAGAACTTTTATGAATATTTTTAATGAACACACCATTTCATCACTTCCAATAGACATCAAAGCTTCAGGTAAATCAGTCACAACCGAAAAAACCTTGATTACCTGGTGTTGCTGTTGCCCTTGTGTTTGACGAATTGATGGTCCATCTTGTAACACAGCTGGCACGGTTGTTGGCGCCGCGTGAATTTCCGTGGCCAAATGATACGGTTCCTCTGTTTGCACAGAAATTTGATTGACCGGGGCCTGAAACATATGGTTGTTTTACCTCACTATAAATCGTAGTTATTTCATCTTCCTCGTTTTACTTCCCATAATCGATATTAATGTTAATTTTGAATACTTCAGCTCAATGGCAACTTGACACAGAAATTGTAGTTATTTCATCTTCCTCGTTTTACTTCCCATAATCGATATTAATGTTAATTTTGAATACTTCAGCTCAATGGCAACTTGACACAGAAATTGAGAAGTGAAAATAATAAAATACAAAATGCGGAGATAAAAAGGGATTTTTATTTTTCTGTTTTATTGCCGGAAGTGAAAATGTGAAACAGAGATTTCTTTACTTCCCCTGTAAATAAAAGGGAAAATGCGCATAAAATACATTATGATGTATTTCCAGAAATGAAAATGTGAAAGGGAAATAGACTACCTTTCGTATTTCCCGTTTTATTTACATTCTAATGCATTTCTGAAAATGAAAATGTGAATACCTTTCGCATTTCCCGTTTTATTTACAATCTAATGTCTGGAAAAACATCAAAATGTATTTTATTTGCGTTTTCCGTTTTTATTTCCGGAAATATAAAACAATGTAAAAATTCATTTCCCTTTCACATTTTCATTTCCGGAAATGCATTAGAATCTAAATAAAACGGGAAATACGAAAGGTAGTCTATTTCCCTTTCACATTTTTATTTCTGAAAATACGTCATAATGTATTTTATTTGCATTTTCCCTTTTATTTAGATTCTAATGCATTTCCGGAAATGAAAACGTGAAAGGGAAATGAATTATTTACATTGTGTTATATTTCTGGAAATAAAAAACGGAAAACGCGAATAAAATACATTTTGACGTTTTTTCCAGACATTAGATTGTAAATAAAACGGGAAATGTGAAAGGTATTCACATTTTCATTTCCGTAAATGCATTAGAATCTAAATAAAACGGGAAATACGAAAGGTAGTCTATTTCCCTTTCACATTTTCATTTCTGGAAATACGTCATAATGTATTTTATTTGCATTTTCCCTTTTATTTAGATTCTAATGCATTTCCGGAAATGAAAACGTGAAAGGGAAATGAATTATTTACATTGTGTTATATTTCTGGAAATAAAAAGGGAAACGCGAATAAAATACATTTTGACGTTTTTTCCAGACATTAGATTGTAAATAAAACGGGAAATGTGAAAGGTATTCACATTTTCATTTCCGTAAATGCATTAGAATATAAATAAAACCGGAAATGCGAAAGGTAGTGTATTTCCCTTCCACATTTTTATTTCCGGAAATATAACATAATGTAAAAAATTTATTTCCCTTTCACATTTTCATTTCCGGAAATGCATTAGAATGTAAATAAAAGGGAAAATGCGAATAAAATACATTATGATGTATTTCCAGAAATGAAAATGTGAAAGGGAAATACACTACCTTCGCATTTGCCATTTTTATTTACATTCTAATGCATTTCCGGAAATGAAAATGTGAATACCTTTCGCATTCCCCGTTTTATTTAGAATCTAATGTCCGGAAAAAAATGTCAAAGGAAATACACTACCTTCGAATTTCCCATTTTATTTACATTCTAATGCATTTCCGGAAATGAAAATGTGAATACCTTTCGCATTTCCCGTTTTATTTACAATCTAGTGTCCGGAAAAACGTCAAAATGTATTTTATTCGCGTTTTCCGTTTTTTATTTCCGGAAATATAACACAATGTAAATAATTCATTTCCCTTTCACATTTTCATTTCCGGAAATGCATTAGAATCTAAATAAAAGGGAAAATGCGAATAAAATACATTATGAAGTATTTTCCCGTTTTATTTACATTCTAATGCATTTCCGGAAATGAAAATGTGAATACCTTTCGCATTTCCCGTTTTATTTACAATCTAATGTCCAGAAAAAATGTCAGAATGTATTTTATTCGCGTTTTCCGTTTTATTTATATTCTGATGCATTTCTGGAAGTGAAAATGATGTGAAAGGGAAATACAAATTTAGCAGTTTGAATTTCTCTTTCACATTTTTATTTCCAAAAATAGTAGAAAAGATCAATGGGACCTCAACGGAAAATGCAAAATATAAAACTAAAATATCATCTTGACATGTTTTGGGCCAACTCCAGTCATTCCAAGTTGATAAATCCTATTTCTAACCTGTGTAATGTGTAATCCACTGCCCTCCGTCGTGCTGCAGAGCGCAATTTCAACATGGTCGCTGGTTAAACGAGGGTTAGCCGCTGTAATTCCATTCAAAAACGATTCGCCGATACCAGGTGGAATACAGCCATCAATTGCAACCTTCACAAATACCAAATTTCGACGCAGATTTCCAAAATCCGTTGGGAGTGTGGGGCAGTACGCGATTCTGCGACCCCGTATTGACTTTTATTTCAATAGTATAATGAGGATACCAACGTTGAATTCAAAAGCATTTTGTAGATAAATCCTGATTTCGATGTAGGTGGAGCCTAAATTTTCATGATTTTCCAGAACGATTTCTAAGTCAAAGGAACAAGTCCCAAAGTTAAAAACTAAAAAGCGCAACCTATTTTTCTGCTGATTTTTATGGAAGATTCCCGCTAATTGTGTAGATAAACTGTGATTTCAATGTAGGCGGAGTCTAAATTTTCATGATTTTCCAGAACGATTTCTAAGTCAAAGGAAGAACTCCCAAAGTTAAAACCAAAAAGCGCAACCTATTTTTCTGTTGAGTTTTACGGAAGATTGTCGGTAATTAACGAAATCTCATCACCAATCTTTTGATAATATAGGCGGAGCTTAAATTTTCATGCTTTTTTTAACAACAGTTTCTCAATCAAAGTAAGAATAAGAAAGTCAAAAAATGAAATCCATAACCTATTTTTCCGCTATATTACCAGAGATTTTCGCTAATGAACGAAATCTCAGAAACCAAACTTTTTGAAAAATATGGCACACCGCCAAAAACTTCTCAAATACTTTCTGAAGGTCCTTGCGTGAGGAAAAATGCGCAAAACTCACGGGCCAAGATGCTCATCACTCCAAAACACGCTGCACTCTTCTACACTATCGGTAAAACGAATAAATAGCCATAATAAATAAATAACAACCCTCATTTTCTGAAACGATTTCGAAATTTTTATTTATTTACTATTTTAAAATATAACAACGTATTTGGATAAAAACTTCTCCTAAGGGAGGAAATAAATATTTTTCTAGCAACATCAAACAGTTGTTCTATGAAAAATAACTAAAAAACTAAAAAAATCTCATAAATCATGTTTCAAAATACGCCACTAAGTATCCTCTTTCATCCTGCGTAAGAAAAACTGCAACTGGATTTTTGAAACAAGGAAAGCATTTGCAGTTTCGTAAAACTTATTAACTCTATAACAAACAATTTTCGTCAGATTCTGCATCGTGCATTTGCCCAGCACCAAAAACGGGGTTGTCCATTTCCATCTGATATGAGCGCCTTCTGAAGCATAGGCGCCATTTGCAAGTGCGATGTCTGAAATGTCGAGTTTTGAAATGTGTGTTCCAAACAGACATAACACATTCTTATCACGTGAAGACACTTCACTGCATTCCAATTGCTTCACGATACTTTTACGGGACTTTATCATGGGTTACGGAAATAAATCCTAGTGAAGTATTGTGAAGCAATTGGAATGCAGTGAAGTGTCTTCACGCCGGCACTCTGCATCAGTGTGAACTAACTTCACCGCGCATCATCGTGATTAATCTAGTTCACGTGAAGACACTTCACGGCTTTCTAGATGCCTTACGGGATTTTATGAACTCTGTGTTATAGAAATAAATCCTAGTACTTTATCGTGAAGCATTTGGAATTTTGGCATTGTGCATCACCGTGAACTAACTTTACCACGCATCCCGTGATTAATGTAGGAATTAATTCTAATATTAAAATCAATGAAAAGTAAAAAAAGCGGGGATTTAAAAATCCATACTTTTTCCAGTAGAGGACTCCAAAAATAATCCCCATAATTGCAACACAGCCTCCCAAAATGCCAAGGATCACCCCCAATGACCCCTCTCGAGTATTTGTCTGGTCATCGCTCGACATCGTTGTTCTTGGGCTTATCGTGGTGGTTACTTAAAAAGTAAACTTTTTATTATAAGTATAATATAGGGACATTTTCTATAGAATTCAAAACTTACCGCAAATAGGCGCACCCACAATATCCAACATTTTCTCACACGGGGTCACACATGGACAATCTATAGTCAATTTCATGTGGGTCAAAAATGGATACATGGAATATCAAAAGTAAAAAGTAAAATTGTTTGATTATTTTTGCATTTTTTCCTGTTTTCTTGTTCGGAATCTACATTTTTTCCACACATGAAACAGACACCTGGTTTCTCATAAAAAATTTGTTTGAGAGTAGGAAATGCCAAAGCAATGCCAGAACAATTCAATTCTGTGCAAGCATAAAAGTCAATTTTGGACAATTTGTTGCTGGTGTAGGTCGAATTATCTGGCCAGAAATCCTCATTTTCATCACAATAACCTTCACTAAAATCGTGAGATTCAAGGCAGCAAAAGAGTCCAATTTTGGTGCATGTTAAATTCACTTGACCAAAAATAAATAAGCTCAACACAAAACGAAAAAATTGGGACATTTTATAACGTTAGTGTAGTAATTTATTTACGTAATTATTTTTGCCACTTCAAAAACATACAAATGTGTTGTAAGACTAGGAACGGCATAAAATCACAAATATTAAGGTGTTCCAATATTTCTGAGACAAATATTTAATAAGCATAAAAATGTCTCATTTTATTTCAGATTGTCATCATTAAAATCTTTGAATAAATCTGGACAGTATGCCAAAGCAATCCGATCCACATCTCGAGAAGTGTATGGGTTCAATATGTATGTCCCGGTAAGTCCATTTACCTAAAATAATATAGAGAACTGATTTGTCTTTAACATTTCCGGTAAAAAATTAATATTTTCAAACCACAGGGAGTGCTTTTGCTTTTTGAAATCCAAATAGTTCATAAACAAGAGCACCAGATTTTGGATCCTGCACTTCATTTATTGGATTTGTAGAAGCTGCAAACTGATCAACAATCTGACTGAAAAAATAAATAAATTGAATAATCTGAACACAGCTACTATAACGCATAAAAATTACCTCAATGCGTCCAATGCAATTTTTCCACGTTGAAGTTCCCGTAAATTTGTACTTCTCCTTAAAATATGATAAATTTTAAAAAACAGAAACAATTAAAAATATTTATATGGATTAAATAACCAGATAAATGGAGCCACAATTTGACAAGGATTTTGAAATTGAGGTTTCGGAATTGTGATATCATTCCCATGTAAGACATATTGATTTAACAAATTTTCAATTTCACCATGACCTGGTGACATCCTAATCATTTTTTTACCACTAGACATTTTTTAAAGTGTTGAATTACCTATACTTTGAGCTCCTTTTATAGTTGAAAACAGTAAACAATGTCTCAGAACTTAAAACACACCTATAAACCTCTGTGGTTGGTGTTATCACTAACGTTATTAGATGTCAGGAATCTAAAGGGTGTTTTTAAATAACTAAATAAAAATCAAATAAAAATAAAAATAAAAAAGCAGGAGATGTATAGGTGATTGGAGTGTTAGTAATTTATGCATGAGTGCATTTAAATATAAAATGTTATCTAAAAATCAAATCTCCAAACGTCTCGTTCAACTAGTAATTTCTCCTAAAGATAAAACATGGTTAAAAAAGTAATTTAAGTGTTGAGTGTTCTAAAACACATAAATTTATTCTTTGCAGTGTCTAAGTGAGAACTACTACCTAGGTATTAAAAATATAACTAAGTGCCAGTTTTGACATGACACCATAAAAATTTGGTGTCGGTTCTGCAAATGGCACATAGAGAATATTTTTGTACCTAGATTTCTCAGACTGTCTAGGTACCACTTCAAACATGAAACCATAAAAACTTGATATCCGAGTGTTCTAAAATACATAAATTGTGGTGTGACTCAGGAAGTGGTACACAGACCACCCTTCGTATCTAGGGACACGTTGGCACACAGACAGTCTATGTACCTCTTCTGGTATGACACCATAAAAAATTTAACGGTTAATTCAAGAAAAAATTGGTCTCATTTCTGGAGGTCTGTAAGTTACACTTCTGAAAAGGATATAAATTTTTTACCTGAGTCAATATCAAATTTTTTATGGTCTCATACCAAAGAGGTACCTAGACTGTCTGTGTGCCAACGCGTGCCTAGATACAAAGGGGTGGTCTGTGTACCACTTCCGGACTAGCCACCAAATTTTTGTGATCTCATGCTAGTAGTGACACATAGACAGTCTGTGTGTCATTTCTGACCAGGTACAAATTTGGTATCATTTTTGAAGTGGCACCATAAAAGAGTTGGTACCAATCAACACCACCATTTATAAACATCATAAAAGAAATGCTTGTATAAAAGAAAGCGGCTTGCACAAAATTTTCAAAAGCAAGAAAAGACACAAGAAAATGGCGTCTTACATGCCTGAAGAAGCTGAAAGGTACATATTTCACCTTTGACTCTTCATAAAAATTTTAACTTATTCCTGTATTTATATTTTAGGCAAAATGGACTGTTAATGGACCCGACCACTGATGAAACTAAGACAACCCTAAAAGGAAAATGTAAATGAAATATTTTACTTAAACTTAATAGTTTTTAACATCTTCACTCAAAATATATTTTCAGCTCTAAAGGAACTGAAACAACATTTTGGAAGAATAAAACAAAGAGCGCTCAAAAAATACCAAAAAAATTCAAAATATGAAAAGGTAAATACAAAAAAAGCAAATAAAGCAGCGAGAAAAGCCGCCCAAGCATTTGCTTGCTACAAAGTAACGAATGTAACATTGGATTTAATTGAAAAATCTGAGAATGGGGTGAACCTGACAGAAGGTGAGCAAGAATTCCTTCTTGCTGAAAATATGGGAGAAATTATTTCTGCACAGGAGGGCTTGAACAATGAAATGAATGAAACCGCTGAAGAAGTAAGTAAAATAAATAGATATTTATATTTTAAATATTTAAAAAAATATATTAAAATATATTTAAACAGGAATTTGTGGACGTTGAGAAACCATCTGGGAATGAGAATGCCTCGTCTTCAAATATGATGGTTGGAACCACTTTGTCATTTTTTCTGAAATAAAAACACACAAATACATTTATTATAGTGGTATCCAACCATTGGAATGCTCCCGCCGCCTCCCACACCACCAATCTTCAGTGAACATGGATTTCCTGAATCACCCCCAGAGAGTTTTAATGGGTGTGGTCATGTTTGCAATGGGCTGTGGAAAAATGGTGCACTGTCTAAGAACCAAGAAAACGACATGGGAAAGACCACTGAAAATGATCAAACTCAAAATATCACAACACAATTGAAGAAGACCCTCAAAAAGAATGAAATACCAAAATCCCGCAAAATACCAATGCCCCCCAAACGACAACCTTTGTTACTATCGACCCACGGTTTAACATCATCAAGTGACGATGATCAAGACGTTGATTGGAATCAGTTGAGAAATGAATTGGAAAAGGTTAATTTAGATGCTCACTGACTCTAAAAAGCCTGAAAACCTTCTAGTCTGAAAATCTTCTATCGGGTTTTAACAATTTAAATCAATCTAAACTATATAACAGCAGACTTAGAAATTTAAACCTTTGTTGGCAATAGGAATACTTCACGATGCATCACATACCCATTTCTGCAATGTTTTTAGTAAATCTATATCACAGACAAGTCATTTCCACCTTTTTCACGGTTCGTTACATATGCACAAAATTCTTGTACGCCAAATGACTGTGTCCAACCAGTTTTCAGGTAAAAGTAATGACTCACATGGGCACAACCATTTTGGGCACACATGCATTTTGTCCATAAGTAACGAACCCTGAAAAAGGTGAAAATAACCTGACCTCAAGTGACATTTCTATGATATAGATTTAGAAAAAACATTGCAGAAATGGGTATGTGATGCATCGTGAAGTATTCCCATTGCCAACAAAGGTTTAAATTTCTAAGCTTGGTGTTACAACTTATAGAAGGTATTTGTCCCAAATGTAAATATATTCCATCAAAAATACTTACGCAGAAAGCTGATAAATGTCCAGAAAATATACCAAAACCACGTAAAATAGCAATGCCCACCAAAAAACCTTTGTTAGTATCGACCCGCTGTTTGACATCATCAAGTGACGATGATCAAGACGTTGACTGGAATCAGTTGCGAAATGAATTGGAAAAGGTTAATTTAAATGCTCACTGACTGTAAAAAGCCTGAAAACCTTCTATCGGGTTGTAACAATTTAAATCAATTTTCTTAACAATCTAACACCAGGCTTAGAAATTTAAACCTTATTGACAATGACGAGACTTCACGATGCATTAGATACCCATTTCTGCTGTATAATATTTATAATAATATACAGCAGTAATGGGTATCTAATGCATTGTGAAGTGTCGTCATTGTCAACAAGCTGTAAATTTCTAAACCTGCTGTTAGAACTTATAGAAGGTATTTCTCCCAAATCTAAAATATTCCATCATAAATACTTACGCAGAAAGCTGATAAATGTCCAGAAAATACTGAAAGACAAATACTCATAATGAACACTCATAATGACAATGAAATGGAAACAAATCATGATCCAGTTACTGAGCCCAATAAAAAACCTCCGTGGTACCGGAAAATTTGTGCACAGGATATCAATTTTACACCAACTATTCCCTCAACAGTACCAGTGATCATCCCCACTGTAAATCCAACAGGTAGCCTATCTTATGAGTTTTACATTGTATTTATGTATTTTATAATCAATTAAAAAAGCAGGAATGCTGGCTATTTGGGAATCAAATGTAAAAATTGCACGAAGAGTTCATGTCTCAACTTCCCATCCGATGGCACAAATCGATGCTAATTTTATCATTCAACCCGATGAACTCTTCTCTACCGCTGAAGCAAAGAACTCTCAAGGACATCCTGAAGCAGGTAACAAATACATAAATACTTACTTAAATCTATTTATACCGAAATCTATACTTAACCTACAGAAGCTGAAGAATCCCGAATATATGGACAAAGTACAGAAAACAATGGTCCAATATTCTCAGAAAATCAAAATCAAAAGCAGAACCCTTTAATGGCCCATGATCACTATAATGAATTAGGTGGAATAGGAATCAATGCAACTCACTCATGCGATTCCTGTTACAATATTTTTTTGGTTGAAAGAGATCAATATCCACCAATGCATATAGTGGTAAACATTTCATCTCATTACATTCATTATACTATACCCAAAAGTACTAACAAGCACACAAAACACAGAGTCATACAGAACTTGATGGGGGCGCTCTGAAAAATCGCATTCGTATTGGATGTGATAAACAGGCAATTGAAGAAAAAATCGAGGAACTGGAAAATCTCGCTGTAATGGAAGGTATGTAAAAAGATTATAACTAAAAAGATATCATTTTTGATACTGTGTGACACTGTTTTTCCAGATCATATACCTGAGGGGCGCTTTGTCCACTTCCATACATCAATTCAAAATGCAATAAATTGTCTATCTCCTGAAGAAAGATGTCGCACAGCTGTCCAAAAACTGAAACTGCAAATATCCTACCCAGTTTCTGATGGAAAAATCTTTTATTTAAGGTAAAACTCCATTTTTGTGGTGAGTCTAAAACTATCAATTTTTTGATTTTACACCTGTATACTACCCAGGTGCCACGGACAGTGCATGACACCACAAACACATATACTTGTGTTAAGATGCCTTACGTGCGGGGAAATGGAAAATGTGCGCTTCCCACCGCAAAATCTACGCAACACAAAACTTATTTTAGGGAAGCTTGACATTGATGAAACCAGCAAGCAGGAGGGAATAACAAAAGAATGGTATTAAGAAGGTTATTTTTGATATTTTTTAATTTATAAATACCCACAATACTCACATAAATCAAAGATCACCAACCTCATATAAATACCCACATTAAACTTATAGAAATAGAGTTGAAAAGTTGTTTAAATAAGCGCCATAAACAAAATTTAATTCAACATTATCGGCACATAACATATTCAGGTATACATAGTAAATGCATACTCTTTACAAAATACTTTTCTCCAACGACATGGGATCAGTAAAAAATGGCAGAGTATTTTCCCTTACAGTTGAATTTGATTTATTATGACATGTTTTACTTTACTAGAAAACGGAAAATGAAATAGAAAACAGATAAATTTCCCTTCGGAAAGCGGAAAACGGAAAAATGCTTTCCACTTGCCATATAAGGGAACAGGAAACTGGAAAATGGAAAAACGGAAAACAGGAAGTTGATACCCTTAAAATCTTAATTAACCCATGAAATGAAAAAGTATGAAAGCCTTTTTCCCTTTCCTTTTTATAGGTTCACAACGACTATAGTATTGTATTCTGTGATGTATTTCAGTCTTTTGGAACACATGTTTCTGGGACTACTCAACATTCTATCATACATTTCCAACCAGAAGGTGGACACAGAATGGATATTGGACAAATTGGTGAATTAAATGTTGCCTGGCGCATGATAAACTACAGTAACGATGATAATTCTATATCTGTTCTACAAAATACAATAGAAAATGAAGGTATTCAATTTATTATCAAACTTATGGGATAAATTGGTTAATCTTCATAATACGCATTGTTCACAGTGATTAAAATATTTACCGTATTACCTCAAATTATCCCCCCTTGAATTAAAACCCCCTCGAATTAACCCCCCTCAAAATGGACTGGGGAAATAATAAACCCCCTCGAAATACCCACCCTTCGGAATGATATACGTCATGTACATAATAAATACGTCATGTATGCAATGTACATGATGTATATTACTGTTAATTTGCATTGGAGTTACACATAGAGTAGTTTGTGTAGCTATCTAGGTTTTTATGTATAAATATATCCTGTTTGGACATATTTATTACCTATTTTGGGTACGCAAATGCTTAGTATTTACTAAGTTCCTTACGAAAATTGCTGACGAAATAATAAAACCCTCCTCAAATAAACCCCTCGAATTAACCCCCCTCAAATTTTGCTGGCGAAATAATAAACCCCCATCGGGGTATTTCGAGGTAATATGATAATCTCACAATTTGATAAATAATTCAACCAATAAATCAAAATAAGCTCCCAAATGTTATGAATATACTTAGCGTAGAAATCTTTCCAACAGAAACACTTATTAATTTAAAGTCCTAAAAATAAAAAAAGGTCTCACATCCCTTGAGAGAATATAAAACACTAGTGACTACTCGATGGCATTGTTGAAGAAAGATCATACTTACTACTCGATGCCATTGTTGAAGAACCGCCATACTTACTACTCGATGTCATTGTTGAAGAACTGCCGTATAAAAATGTCTGCGCTCTATCGACAACTTGAACATCCTTAGAATCATCAGGTTGAGCTTCTATCAGTTTAAAACGAATTGAATGATTTATCATTCCACTTTCACTTTTTTCAGTAATAGCTCTCAAATGAACACGTTGATCCCCATTTACGGCAACTCCAACAATAATTTTTGAGCCACCAATGTCGGCAATACATTTTAGGCTAGACAGAATAACATCTCATAATAATATCAATAAAAGATATAATTTTTCTCGTGATTTTTAAGAAATTCGTGGGAATTCGAGGGCTAATTCGAGAAAAAATACAACATATCTTGTATTTATATTATTTTTGATAAATTATTATGTATAGCACTGTAGCAGCAGGGCACGTGCACTGAAAGTTCACCAGAGACAACAATATTCGTCGCCTGGATCCTCCCCGGTCGATTTCCCAACCCATCAAAAATACCTATCATAAGGAGACCATTTGGACCCTGCAAAACTTCCATTTCTTAACGATCTTTAAAATAAAATTCCATAAGAAGTGTCGAAATTTCAAAAAACTCACAGTTACCATAGTCCCATGAAAACGTTTCCTTGGGTCATTTCCTGGTAACGGTGGGTAAGCTTTCAAATCCACAGTTAAATGAATACCCATAAATTCACCACTGTATATCCATTCGCCTTCTAAAAGTAAAATACCAGATGAAAAATTTACATGATAAATCTTTTTCCAAAAATTGCATGAATATCTCACCACTGTTGAACTGGTAGTGAGCAACTCGTTTAAATCCTGGATTATATTCCCTAACCACTTCAGACATTTTTGTTTTGACACTTTTCATGCAAAATATTTCAACTAAACAAAGCTCAAAACGTTTTAGAACTGATAGCAGTAAAAACTAGTGTTTCTAGAAAGTTGGCTAAGTAGTAAAAATGTCGGTAATGCAAACATTCAGAAGGGGCATCTTTTGGGCATTCGATACAGTATTCACTAAATCTGAGACCACATCAATTATTTCAGGAGCCCCAGGCAAATCACCAAAATCAATACAATAATTTAGTTTACTGGGCTGCGTTCCAAACTCCATCATAATTGCCAAAAACGAATCCCCTAAACGTGGATTCACAACACCCCTAAAATGAAATGAACTATTAGACAGAATAGATTCAACCATCATCACAATCCTGATATCTTCCAGAAAACCTAAACCAAAAGAAAATGGAAGACCGGTAGAAATTTCACCCAGAATTTCCACTTTTGTACTTTTTACTTGTTGACTTTCAAACGGCTGCATATCGACAAACAACATGCACTGTCCAGAATTGCTCTAAAAATAGACAAAGCTTTGCCTCTATTAAAGACTTCAAAACAAAATCACAAACCATTGTGATACGTCCAATCATATCTTTTCCATTTTTCACTGGTGGAAATGCTTGGAGAAATATGTGAACATTAATGCCATTTAGTTTTCCAAAAAAACGCCAAATTCCGCACACTTTTGAAAACTTTGAGGCAAACACCTCTTCTATTTTTCCCTCAGACATAACGTAAATATTGAAATATTAAAAATTTTCAATTCACTAAAATGTTGGATGGTTTGGAACTAAGCTCAGAAAAAAAGACATTAATTTTTATTAGATACCATATTTCCTTGATATTTTCCCAGGGGGTTTATTCTAAGTGGTGTATTATTTCATCAAAAAATTTTGGTAAAGTTGGGTTATGGGTATTTTGAGAGATATATTTTTTTCTCAGCTTAAACATACCTGGGGGAATAGTATTTATGAGGGGGTTAATTCAAAGTTGGGTGGAGATATTTCAAGAAAATATGGTCTCTTAAATTTGGAAAAAATACCACAAGTGTTCTTATCAAAACTTAAATGAGCTATTAAAGTGTGTGGAACATAAATGTAAAATGGAAGAAAACGAGACGTTCCTATTTTTATGGTATACACACACATATTAAACCGAAAAACGGCGTTTCAATTTTTGGCGACATAAAGTTTCATCCAAGCGTTCAAAATGGGACTGAAGACTGTTAAATTTAAATGGGACTACAATCATATTATGTCGCAAATATGCACCAGCAGCAAAATGTAGCATTTTCCCAGCTTCACTTTCATTCGATATACCCACCAAAATACCGCGTTTCATGACCTTTCCAACATAAAATAAGCTAGATTGTTGGGGCTTCAAATTACCCAAATGCGCACAATCAATAGCCAATGATATCGTATTCAAATGCGTCAATGGACTCAATTCAATTATTGGACCATTTGCGGCATTCTGGAATATAACAACTTTACACTTGGGACAAAAGAAATAAAAAAGTTGAAAATGTAAAATAAAATACATCCCCATGCCACTCAAAAATACAAAATTTACCATTTGCAATTGAACTTTGATGCAAGAACCGAATGGTATAGCCTCTCCTGGTATAAGTGTAACCGAGATCAAAATGGAATGTTCAAACCAAACTCCGCGAAATTTCCATTCATAAAAATAGACACCGTCCAATGCACCATGGGGGGGATCCATTTCACCTTCGAATATTTTGACATTATAGTAAGTATAAACAAAAATATAATTTGCGAACTGAAAATACCACGAATTTCAGTTTGACGCCAGTTCATAACAATAGACATTTTCAACTTTTTAAATAACTTGGAAGGTAAAACAACTTGTCCGTTGAAACTTGAACAGACTAAAAAACATGCATTAGGATATAAAACGCTATCTAAAACAAACAAGACTGAGCGCTAGTTGATTACCTAAGACTTGTGGATTAAAAAGGGGTATTGGTTGGTTAGAATCAGAGCATCGGTCATGTTGCTAACTTTTGTCAAGTTAACAAAATGTTCATTAGGTAGATAGTAAATAGATTAGAATTCCAAGTGGAAAATGAGCGGCTGTCCCCACACCGCACCGACGCTCTCGTATTGCGACAAGGGACCCTGAATTGCCCCCCCCAACAGGGAAACAATCGGCGATACGATGAGCGTCGGGTCGGTTCGGGCTACAGCGTCGCGTTTTTCTCCTTCAAAAAAAGAATTTAACTGGGATCCAAATACGTGAGGGAGCAATTCAGGGCTCCTTCGGACACGTCGTGCGATACTGACTGACGTGTCCGAAGGGGCCCTTGATTGCCCCCCCATCAAGATATTAGGTAGATAGGTAGATAGATAATATATAGATGACTTCAGCTATCCACTCAATTATTTAGATGTTAGCTAGGTGGTACCCACTACAACATTAGGTAGATAGTAAAAAAATTAGAATTCCAAGTGGAAAATGAGCGGCTGTCCCCACACCGCACCGACGCTCTCGTATTGCGACAAGGGGCCCTGAATTGCCCCCCCCAACAGGGAAACAATCGGCGATACGATGAGCGTCGGGTCGGTTCGGGCTACAGCGTCGCGTTTTTCTCCTTCAAAAAAAGAATTTAACTGGGATCCAAATACATGAGGGAGCAATTCAGGGCTCCTTCGGACACGTCGTGCGATACTGACTGACGTGTCGGAAGGGGCCCTTGATTGCCCCCCCATCAAGATATTAGGTAGATAGATAGATAGATAATATATAGATAGACTTCAGCTATCCACTCAATTATTTAGATGTTAGCTAGGTACCCACTACAACATTAGGTAAATAGTAAATAGATTAGAATTCCAAGTGGAAAATTAGCGACTGTCCCCACACCGGACCGACGCTCTCGTATCGCGATAAGGGGCCCTGAAATGCCCCCCCCCCACAGGGAAACAATCGGCGATAAGATGAGCGTCGGTTCGGTTTGGTCTACAGCGATACACACATCTTAATAATTTATATTAGTATAAAAAGATTAGGTAGATTAGTATAAATATAATATGTTATGAAATCAGCTTAAACCACCTTCTGGATATCCACTACTTGAATAATACCTGAAACATTGATTCGACGGGTTTTGCAAATTCATCTAAGCATTGACTTGAAGTCAAATAGATATTGACCAAATACCAAAAATGGTAACCTTTTATAGGAATTTGACCAATGTCCATTTCTGCATGTGAAAGAATGTGTATGAGAGCAGTGCGCCAATGTGCATCTGCATTTGAAAAGCACATGCACACAAGCATGACACACACATTCTTTCACATGCAGAAATGGAGATTGACCAAATTCCTATAAAAGGTTACCATTTTTGGTATCCGGTCAGAAATTTAAATTCGTTTACACTTAAAACGAATGAAAAAAGAAAACGAGGTCAAAGGGAAATGGAGTAATGTCAAACATCCCCGAGACATGAACCTAGGCTAGAGAGCGAAATTTTACAATATTAGAGTTCAATTCGAGTATACAAGCGAATAAACACCATATCACCTTCTAGCCTATGTGGAATGCATTAACCAAGTAGCTATATTGCATATTGAGGGTTGCATTAAGCAAGTTCCTATCAATTTATCTAGAGTGGCGAAACCCGCGAAAATCATGTTTCGCTCAACCTAGGCTGGAGATAGAAAATGATCCCAATTGAGCCCTTTCACCGTGGCAGCGGTGAAAAAGCAACCAAAATTGGGCGCGGCACGGTATACAACCACTCGCTGCGCCCATATGGATCCAACCAAATTGGACAAAATCTCGGCAGCCCGCCAGAAAGGCAGGCTGGATCAAATAGGTAAAATTTCGCTCTCTAGCCTAGGTTGAGCGAAACATGATTTTCACGGGTTCGCAACTGAACTGGACATTGTATAGCCTAATGTGTGTCAAACGTCACGCAAAAGTGTCAAAATATTATGGAATATTGACATTATTAAATTTTACAATTTTTAAGAAATTGATTTTATGTTATCTGTATACCATATTCCCCCTTTTTGAATGTATTTGTTCTCGGGAGTGTGGATTATTTTTTGTCATGATCTGTGCATGACATAGAGTAGTTTATAGTCAGCCAAGAAACGTCTGGCGCAAAGTTTAGATGTGTGAAATATTACACCCAACCGCACTGAAGGTCGTTGAGCGGAAAGCGAAACGACCTTCAGTAAAATGCGGTGGGGTGTAATATTTCACACATCTAAACTTTGTGCCAGACGTTTCTTGGCTGACTATAAACTACTCTATGTCATGCACAGATCATGACAAAAAATAATCCCCACTCCCACTACTACAAGATCAATGGAAATTCACCAGCTGGACACAAAGTCAACTGGCTTTTGCATTGACATTTGCTGCATGTCCAATCTTGCATTTAAGCAGTGTGTATCGCATTGCTTAATCAGTAGATATCAACACTGAAAAAGTGCCATTATTAGTGAACTTCATACCACTACAGTATTTGCATCAGTCTGAAATGTTTCATAAAAGGCAGTAAAATGTGAATGATGCATAAAAATGACAAATATAGTGATCTAAAGCACAGCAAATAATGTGCTTGTGAAGTGCACTGAAGTGGTCTGAAGTGCCCCTTGTGATCACACTTCAGACCCTGATCACGCCTGATCACCAGGCACTTCACCGCTCGTGATCACACTTCAGAGCCTGATCACGCCTGATCACCGTTGGAATGCACTTCACCGACACTTCACGGATTTGTTTACTAAATTGTTTACAGAAATAAAAAATCAGTAATTCGTGAAGTGCGTTGAAGTGCCTGCGAGCGTCTGCGTGAAGGCACTTCACCGCAGATCACGGCAGATCACCAGCGCATTTTTTGCTGTGAAGGTGAAAACAGTGGTGTATTCTAATGCTCGACAGTGACAGATCTTTCTTAAAAAATTTTTTACACTTACACTTTTTTTACACTTTCCTAGGTATTTTTAAAATACCTTACACTTTTGGTATCCATACTCAAAATTTGGAAAGTGTATTTACACTTACACTTACACTTTCCAAAAATACCGGTATTTTAACAACTCTGGTGTACACACATGCCAATTTGCAGATAATTCGGGCATGTGGTTCACGACTTAAAAACAAATTACATTTGTCAGATCGGTTTTCGTTTTGAAACCAAACCGACAAGTGTACCTAATTTGCTTTTAACTCTTGAACGACACGCGCAAATTATCTGCAAATTGGCATGTGTGTACACTTAACTAGTGAGTATACTTCAGTGCCTTACCTTGCAGATATGGAACTTTATTCCGGAATTATGGAACTTTTTCACTCGTTTTTTTTTGTTGGCACACGAAACCGTGTAAACGCCGCTTTACATGAAACTTTTTCAGACCCACCGCATATCAATTGTCGCTTTATTCAGCACGCTGAACTTAAGACTGCGTTTTGTAGCCTTGAATTACCTGAAAAATTCGAAAACTATTTTTGAATTTTTGAATTTTTGAATTTTCAATTTTTTTAAAAAATAAATCGATTTTTAAGTGTTTTTTCCAGGGCTGAAATAAAAATTCGAAAATTATGAAAAAATTCGAAAATATTTTCGAATTTTCGAATCTTTTTTTGCCATCGTTAGTTCTATGGCAAGCGCGATTCTGATCTGATATTTGATGTTTCTTTGCCTGAATCTCAACATCTTCATTCAACAATTTGTTCAATAATGTTAAACATTTATGATGTCATTTTCCTATAAGCATTATTTGTTCACAAATATTTATTCATAAAAATTTCATGCGTTTCCATTAAGGGAAATATTTAGTATTCTTTTACTACCATCAACAAAAGCGGGAATGGAGGGAACAGTTCAGAGATTTACCATTTCTAAATTACCAGGGGATAATCATGATTTATTCACTGATATTTTATCACATCAAAACCAAAACCACACGATAGCAACTGAAAATTATTCAGCCCAGATTTTTATAGTGCACCTTGCACAGAACAAGTCCAGACACCTTCAATACAATACAATACAAAAGGATTATTTCAGAGTGAGATATCGATTAGTGTCATGCATATCATGCACAACTCATGCAAAAACACGGAATTTACAGATCGATCTCTGTGGCTAAAATGTACGCTCCATGTCGCTCCAGGTGACCAGTGCGCCTGAAATTAACAAACCGTGTAAGTTGGTTTATGAGTAGTTGGTGTCATGTGCATACTAAAACTCATCGACATACATATGAGGCGTCGAATTCTAAAAGTCGACAAGTCCAAATTTGGAAAATTTGAGTTAACCCTGTGAAAATGATCTGGGGATGGTCCCTCTCATTTTTCAAAATTTTCCATAAATTTTCCTACCTCACATTCCCCTATATGACCATGCCAAATTTGACCATTTTGGGGGAAAATGGAGAAAATTTGGGCAAGAAGTCGACAAGTACGCCTAGTTTTTGGGCAAAAAGTCAACAAGTCCACCTTGTGCAGCCTTTTTTGTTGGGACAAAAAAAGCAAGAAATGTGTTAAGTCCGCCATGGGCAGTGATTTCTAAAAGTCAACAAGTACAAAAATAGCCCATAAGGCAAATTTTTTCAAGCTGGGAACAAAAATGTTTGCAAGTGCAAGAAGTCGACAAGTCCACTCCCCTGCCTATAAAATTTTTTTGGGCAAGAAGTCGACAAGTCCATGCCTGATTAGAGCTAAAAGTCGACAAGTCCATTTCATTAAGGCAAGAAGTCGACAAGTCTACTTTTGTTTACTGAACATTGTTTGTAAAAGTAGTGCCATTTCCATGGCGTTGGCACCATTTTTATGGAGTGGCACTATTGACTCCAAAGTAGCGCCATTTCCATGGCGTTGGTGCCATTTTTATGGAGTGTTGCTGTTGACTCCAAAGTAGTGCCATTTCCATGGCGTTAGCGCCATTTTTATGGAGTGGCACTATCAACTCCAAAATAGCGCCATTTCCATGGCGTTGGCGCCATTTTTATGGAGTGTTGCTGTTGACTCCAAAGTAGCGCCATTTCCATGGCCTTAGCACCATTTTTATGGAGTGGCACAATCAACTCCAAAATAGCACCATTTCCATGGCGTTGGCGCCATTTTTATGGAGTGTTGCTGTTGACTCCAAAGTAGCGCCATTTCCATAGCGTTGGCGCCATTTTTCTGGAGTGGCACTACACTTTTTTTCAAAAAAAATTTAAATATTTTTTTTCAACATTTTTTTTCAATTTTTTTTTCAAAATTTTTTTTTAATTTTTTTTTTAATTTTTTTATTAATTTTTTTTGTTTCAATTTTTTTTTTATTTTTTTTTTTTAATAATTTTTTTAAATTTTTTTTTTATTTTTTGTTTTTTTTTTTCATTTAAATTTTTTATTTTTTTAATAATTTTTTCTTCAATTTTTTTTTATTCTTTCAATTTTTTTTTATTATTTTTTTTTATTTTTTTTGTTTAAATTTTTTTTTTTTATTCAAAATTTTTTTTTAATTTTTTTTTAATTTTTTTTCAAATTTTTTTGTTTAAATTTTTTTTATTTTTTTATTTTTTTAATAAATTTTTTTTAATTTTTTTTAATTTTTTAATTAATTTTTTGTTTTATTTTTTTAAATTTTTTATTTTTTTTAATAATTTTTTCTTCAATTTTTTTTAATTTTTCAAATTTTTTTTTTAGTTTTGTATTATTTTTTCTTTTGTTTAAATTTTTTATTTTTTTTAAATTTTTTTTTTTAATTTTTTAAATTTTTTTGCCTTTTTTAATAATTTTTTCTTCAATTTTTTTTTATTTTTTCAAATTTTTTTTTTAATTTTTTATTTTTTTTCTCTCAAATTTTGTGTTTAAATCTTTCCATTTCCTTGGCTCCGTTCCAATGGAAGAGTCTTGTATGAGAACTTGGCAGCTGACCAAAATTTCAAAATCCGCTATAAATATGGATAAAATAGGGCCAACACTAGATATAAAACCATGTATATAAATGAAAATAGAGATTATGAAGGTGGAAATTGGCAAAGTAGAGCAAATTTGACAATTTTTAGCTAACTTTAGTTTTCACTCTCATTTGTATAATACGCAACTGATAAGTGGGATGAGGGCCACGTTCTGATACATGACCCAATCTGTTCCAATCCTTTGAATGATTTAAAAAATTTAAAAACAATAAAAAAGAAAAAAAATTATTTAAAAAATTTCAAGAAAAAAATAATAAAAAATGTATGAAAAGTTTTTTTGAAAAAAGTTATAAAAAAGAAGAAAAATTTTTTTGAAAAAAAAAAAAATAATAATAATAATTTTTATTATTAAAAATTTGAACAAAAAAATTAAAAAAAATGTATAAAAAAATTTTTAAAAAAAATTTGCAAAAATTTTTTTTCAAAGAAGATAAAATTTGAACAAAAAAATTTGAAAAAAAGTTAAAAAAAAGAAAAATTTCAAAAAAAAAGAAAAAAATAATAAAAATTTTTACAAAAATTTGAACAAAGAAAATTGGAAAAAAATGTATAAAAATAATTTTAAAAAAATTTTGCAAAAAAATTTTTTTTAAAGATAAAATTTGAAGAAAAAAATTTGAAAAAAAGTTATAAAAATAAAGAAAAATTTGAAGAAAAAAAAATTTGTAAAGAAAAATATATAATAAAAAATTTGAAAAAAAAAATTTGAAAAAAAATTTGAAAAAAAATTATAAAAAAAATGTGGTAAAATTTTTTTGTAAATTTTGGAGTTGACAGCACCACTCCATAAAAATGGCGCTATTTTGGAGTTGATAGTGCCACTCCATAAAAAAGGTGCCAATGCCATGGAAATGGCGCTATTTTGGAGTCGATAGCGCCACTCCATACAAATGGCGCCAATGCCATGGAAATGGCACTATTTTGGAGTCATTAGCACCACTCAATAGAAATGGCGCCAACGCCATGGAAATGGCGCTATTTTGGAGTCGATAGCGTGACTCCATAAAAATGGCGCAACTTCCAGGTGCTTTTAAATCAAATGTTTGCAAGTGCAAAAAGTCGACAAGTCCACATGGTTTAAAGCAAGAAGTCGACAAGTCCGAAGGTGTTTGCAGCAAGAAGTCGACAAGTCCACCTTTGTTTACTGGATTTTGCTGCTGATTTCTTGCAAATATCCAAATGGCATTTTATGGACACCCCATTTTTCACATAAACGCTGAGAGCAGGGGTTGAAAATTTGACACTTTATTGTCAACATATGGAACTTAATGTAAAGCATGAGAGAGCCACATTGGACACGCTGCACAGACCACAAATTGGATCTGAAACTTAAAATGCGATTTACTCGAAATCACATTTTGTGGACTTGTCGACTTTTAGAATTAGACGCCTCATATGTCTCATTAAGTCACCGATATTATTTTTGAAAATTTATCTGTTTTCAAGTGGCCACATTTTGGTAAAAAAATTTTAGTGCCTTTTTGTACAAAATTTAGTTATCCTTTTAAACCACTGAGATGTCACAGTGCTTCCAATTTAGCCTTGTTTTTTTGGCAAAAAGCCCACTATCAGATCTATTACAATTGACTGTGATGCAAAATCTGTCAAGTATAAAATAAAATTATCCGACAATGTGTCCGCTGTGGCCGGATCTTATGTGTACCGCACCCACAGATTGTCGGTTAAATACTTTTTATTGTCATCAAAAAAAGTGTTTAAACTAACTAAAAATATATAACATTTCCAGTGCCCAACCATTCTACGCACAGCTGTCGGCACACTCATTGGCTGCGTTGTTGACCCGTACTGAACCAGCAGCAAATCTGCAGTGGATAGTATTCAGGTAGATTTGCATCAAGTTACATTTTATATATTTTAAAATCGACCCCATTTTACAGAACCGTCTGGACGGAATTACCGTCGACCCAGCCCCATGTACTGATGTAGGAAAAATTGTTCGTTATATAGATTTTCACTTTTTCTTTTTAGGCGATTTACCTATAGGCCCCACGCACACTAGTTTACTGGCGTTTTCAGTTTACTGGCGGTAAACTCCATTTTTTAGTTTACCGGCTAAATTCACGCATAGTAAAAGTGGGCGGAGTTTAGGCCGCCATCTTTATTTTTTTCAAGTTTGCCTGTGATGTGAATTTACGCTGTAAACATTAATTTCTAATTTCTTTAATTGTGGAAGAACGGAGCATTGTTTATGCAATTTTTTTGCGTCATCGTGTACAGTACGTTGTGTAGATGTTGTCAAAATTTTTAAAATATTTTTAAGTGCAACATTGGATTTTTTATTGAATTTATCATTTTTTTATGGAAATAAATTTTTATAAAATCACCTGTTACGTTTTTTCGTTTATTGAAACGTTCTAAATTATCAGTTTTCTTTGCGCTATCGATTGGTGTACACAGCGGACATGAAATATAAACTTTCGATTTTTTATGATTTTATTTCAATTAAACGCAAATAAATCACTAGCACGTGAACGGAAAGCCCAAATCCGGAAAAAAAAATCACACATGAAAGAGTAACATTAGCTGCACACATCACACAATTTTTCGCGGCGTGAAACGAAAGACTTTGCGAATTATGATTTAATCACAATTAAAAAAGAAAAAATCAGCCAAAAATCGAATAGTGAATGAAAATTGTCCATTCAACGACAGTGTACTACATAACAACCATTATAACCGGTTGCAATCGAAAAATGAAGTAGCTGTAGCAGATAGCATGAAAATGAATTTTTTGTATTTGTTACATCAGTTTACCATTCCAGTGCCACTTTAATGCTAACTGCCACTGCAATGGAAATATTTCAGTTTGATTTTTATATTCAACGTAGTTGCAAATTCAGCAGTCAGCGGGATTCACCCACGGAACACGACCGGCGTCCGTCATCATCCACTCCTTGATTGCATCCCTGATGGGGCGCGCATCTCTTTCGTCAACGTCCCTTCGGATTGGCACGTTATCGATCGTATCCATGTTGTCGTACACTGGTCGCCACTGCAGCTGTGTATGGGAATGAATTTATGTGATGTTGAATTGTAACAGTGAATATGCAAGGTAAACTTACATTACGCTCAACAGTGTCGTTTGGGTCATCTTGTGGTTTTTCATCGCCATTTTCATCAAATTGGTTGGCAGCACTTTCCCCGCGGATATCACGCAGCCAATTGTGCAGGTGGCAACAGGCCATAACCAGTCTTTGTACGCGTGGCGGTTCCATCGCGATACAGGTCATCAGTATGCGCCATCTGCCAGCCAAAATACCAAAGACGCATTCGACAGTGCGCCTAGCTCGGGATAGGCTGCAGTAGTTGCAGTCAAATTTAGATTTCAGTTTTACCAAACAACGCTTCTTTCACAATATTCAAACACACCGATAGTTGAAGTGTCGCTGGCTGTCATCTGCATGCAGCGCATATGGCACCATACACCACTTGCGCAACGCGAACGCTTGATCACCCACAAAATAACTCGGAATGGTATTTGCAGGTTCGTTGGCATCTGCACCGGGCAGCAAGCACGGTGGCGCCATAAGCATTCTGCCATGTCTGTGTAAATGTAACACTTTTATCATGTGTAAATGTATAGCACCTCATTGGAACATGTCAAAAAGGATGTAAACTCACATCAAATCCTGCCCGAAATCAGACGTGATCAGCACAGCACCATCTGCTTGTGACCCCGGCATACCGATGTCCACGTACTGAATTTTCAAATCTGCGCTGGCGCTGATGAACAGTATAATCGACGAGAAGCCCTTGTAGCACCAGTATCTCGTTCCACCCTCTGCAAGGCGTTTTTCATTTACTTTTGTAACTGTAAACATTTCCACCTCACTGCACAGTTTCCCATCACTGTGAATTTAGTCATTTTTCTACAGTCGCCAGACTGTCGCCATTTCGTCGCGCAATTTTGCCCTTTTTTAAAAAAAATCATAACTTTTTTTTGGATCACTTTTATGAGAAGCCAGGTACGTCAGAAGAAGCGCAATTTTTTTCTCTACAAGTACATCCAAAAATCATTTGCACAACATTCCCATGACCCAAATGAAGTTACTTTCAAATCGGTGGGGGTTGCGGTTAAACTCAAGCAAAAGCGACGATTTTGCGACGTTTGCGACGCAAAATGCGACGAAAAGCGACGTTTTCACAAAAAAATTTGCAACCTCGGTAAACTGGCGACTATTTCTGATTGAAGGGGACGCACGCGTCGCAAGCGTCGCAAGCGTCGCAAATGCGACGCTTAGTTTACCGTGACGTTGCATACGACTCACCATGTTTATGTTTACTGGAAACAACACACATGAGGGCAAAAGTAGAATGCGTAAAATGATATGTACTTACCAGCGGGTTTGCGAATACGGATGTGTTTGCCATCCAGACTCCCCACACAGTTCGGCATCTGCCACAGTTTCCAGTATTGCTGCGCGAAATCTTTCATTTGCCCTAAATCACTCCCCATAGGTTTCAAGTGGTCCTTCAAAACTTTCACTATTCCGGTGGACACTTCGTCAATAATCGTTCTAATCGTAGCGCCGGAAATCTGTAAATGTTTTTCCAAAATACAATGAACTATAAAGCAATCTAAAAGCATGAAAAATGGTATCACCTGTGACTGGCCGGCACAATCTTCAACTTCCCGGCCGTTTGCGCATGTATACAGAAAGTAAAACAGTCGCATTTCTGTTGTCACTACAGCGATGTGTCTTCTTTCATCTCGTGTTCTCAGGTACTGTTCACCAGTTTCAGGGTCGACAGCTGTAAGCATCGCGTGCAGCTGTTCGAATTCAGTTGGCCACAGCTGTAATTAATTTGTAATCATTGTGAACGTTATCGGTAAACTGAGTTCATTCATACATATCAGTTTACTGTTCGATTGCAATGTTGTTGTAAACAATAACATGAAAATGTCACAACACAGTAAGTGATGTTATATACGTCTGTATATTTTACGTAAATAACAGAAATTGTGAAACAACGAACCCTGCACAGTTTGTAAAACCATGCTGGATCGGTGTTCTTGCAGGCAATAACAGCTCGCCAGTAATTGCCCCTGGAGCGCGCCCTTTCTAGTAAATACGGTGTCATGTACTTTTTCCTGCCCTGATCACCCTGTTCTTGCGCGGCATTCTGCTGTTCCTGCTCTTGTTCTTCGTCGTCGTTGTCCACATCATACGAAAACAACGTGTTCCCGACTGCCAAAAAAGCGGCTAAAATTTGTCTCTTCTGATTGTGCGTTAGTGGCGCAGTTCCATCCAAATTCCGCTCTAGCGCTTCGTTCATTCTTTGCATTTGTCCCAAAACGGATTCATCGTGCGCCATTTTGAAACGTTTTTTTGGGGACAGTTTTTGTCAATCGATATTTCAGATTTCTGGCCATATGCCAGACATTTCTGGCATGTAGCCAGAAATGAAACATGTGATTAAAAAAAGTAACCATGAATAACATAAAATTGTATCACGACGTGTCACTTTTTTTTGTCACAAATCCATATCTTTCACAGATAAGAAATAAAAAGCGAAAATTTTGTGGAAAAGTGAAAAATAGACCGTTCGATTGATTTCGCGTCGAAAATGGTCCGAACTTTGGGTGGTATGGCGCGCGGCCGATCGCAAAACGTTTCCGCGACCGCGGAAACGACTTCGGATGTCGGCAAAGGCAAAAATGGAAACAAACGTGGACGGCCGCCAAAGCAGAAAACTGAGAGCCAGCCCCCAGAACAGGTTACTCATCCAATTTCTTTGGTTATCTGACCATTTCTTTTCATGCATTTTCTACTTATCATTTTTGTTTGAGTACAAGTGTGTTTTGGACATCTGCCAATTTATCTACAATTTGCGAATGTTTACAAGCCAACGCGATATTTACAATCCAAGATAAGGCAACCAATGTTTACAAATTGTTTGCCCCACTTCAGACCGTTCCGACTGGACCGCCCGTGCGTGGCCGAGGAACAAACATGCGCACCAGAGGGCAGGCTGCGCAGAGTTCTCAGCGCGACATTTCCGAGCCGCAGCGCGTGCTTGTCCCCGACGATCACCTCGCACATTCGTTTGGCAGGGTTTTGTCGCAGGTTTGCTACTTATATTTGTACGGGTTTCTGAACTTTTTCTACACACACAGTTTATTCTTTATTTGAAATTTGTCTAAATTCAGCTCTAATTTAGCAAACTTCTGTGCTTTTTCGTAAACTCACATTTCATTTGTTTCAACTATGCGGAATTCTCTTTCCACCGTGTCAAAAGTGTACACAATGTTACTTTTCAGGATTTGTTCGCGAGTCAGGAGTCTCCGGCTGAGCCGGAAGTCCCCGCTGACGGTGACCATTTGGAGGAGCAGGAATAAGCGCGCGAGGAGGAAAGAGCGCGCCAGCAGAAATTGTCGATGGAGGAGCAAAGAAGGCTCAGAAAGTTGGAAAATGACAGAATCGGGGCGAAGCGGCGCAGAGACCAGAAGAGGCTGCAATTGAAAGAGAAAAAAATGGTTTGTCATTTTTTCTTTATTTGAATACGTTCTCTTTCCGGCATTACCTCACTGTACACTTTCGTGAAAGTTTGCGCAACGTGAACTACTGTTGCTGTTTTCACCACTTATGTAAAAAGTAGATGTAAACTGATGTTGCCATGACAGTGTAACTTTGCACACTGTGACAGACATACTGTAGCACCTTTTACCCATAATGTAAAATGTAGATGTAAACTGATAGTTTGATCACACACACACTGTCACTTTGCAGCAGGAGCTGCAACGGCAGGCACGTGAGGCAGCCACAAACGTGTACGGTGGTCCCCTTGTGCCGTCCGCAGTGGTTGCACCCGCTGCAAGCACTACGGCTTCCGTGTCCGCGCCCGCGCCCGCGCCCGCGCCCGTCGTACCGCCCGCCAAGGAATTGCCCGTGAAAACTGTCGTTGTTGGGGGTTCGCGGTCCCCGACGCCGACAGTTTGCCAAGACACTGCCACAGCCGAGAAAGCGAAGCCCCCGACGCCGACAGTTGGCCAAGACGCTGCCACAGCCGAGAAGCCCAAGCGAAAGTGGCCGCTCTTCATTTGTGACAAGCCGCGGTGTCACGGTATTTACGTTAGTTTACTTTCAGTAAGAATTATTTCAGTGTTCTTGAGACATGTTTTAGACGTTTCTGAATGTGTTGCAGGATGGGGAAGCGCGCGCGGCGATAAAGGCCGGCCTACCAAGTCCGCCGGACAGTCCGGGGAAGATTGCGGAAAAGAAGCGCTTGAGGGAGGAGCACAACAGGACGTGCGAGTACAGAACTGCCCCTCTGAATGAAGTAAGTTTACTTCTTTACTTTCATCCTTTTTGCACTTTGTTTTTGTTAAATGTAAATTTTAAGTATGCGGAAGTTTCAATATAAGAATGTTCAGTTTGGTAAATTCTTCAATAGATGTACTCTTACGTATTTCAGTATGGCGATCCGATCGTGCCAGATAAGCGCACTGATCGTCAGCTGAAAAGCAGTGGCGTGCAGAAGGTGAAGGGCGCAATCACCGCCGAAGTTAGTTCAGTACAATTGTTTTTTGGTGAAATATGGAGACGTATACTAATCAAAAAAGTAGGGAAATGGGCTCATATTTATATTTTTGTTATACCAAAAATCGGTCATGTAAAATGACTTTTTCCCATAATTCCGTTTCAAGTTTTGGCAAACTCTGCGTATATGTATGAAATCAAAAAGTGTCTGACAGGGTTCCATATATAGTTTTGTTCAACCAAAATGTTTCATGTGAGATCCATTTTTCACATGTTTCTCTTTTGAAAATTTTTCACCTTCTGCATATTCCGTTGGAATCGAAAGTGTCTAAGTGGCTTCCATATTTATATTTGTGTATAACCAAAATCTTTCATGTGAAATAAAATTTCACCATGTTTCTGTTTTGAAAATTTTGCACATTCTGCAGGTATGTTTGGAATCAAAAAATGTCTAAGTGGGTTCCATATTTAATTTTTTGTTATACCAAAATCCTTCTGTAAAATCACTTTTTCCCATATTTCTCTTTTGAAAATTGTTCACCTCATGCATCAGAAGTTGGGATCAAAAATGTCTCAGTGTGTGCCATATATATATTTTTCAGCCATCAAAATTCTCACTGTTTCACTGGCTAACAATTTTAATTGGTTCTTAGAAAGGTGTAGATTGATGGAATCGAAAATGTCTCTGTCTGTTCCATATATATATTTTTCAGCCATCAAATTTCTCACTGTTTCACTGGCTGACAATTTTAATTGGTTCTTAGAAAGGTGTATATTCTTGGAATCAAAAATGTCTCAGTGTGTGCCATATATATATTTTTCAGCGATCAAAATGCCCACTTTTTCACTGTCTTAAAATTTTAATTGTTTCTTACAAAGTGAGAATTACATTGGCTGAATCGAAACTGGCTTCAACTGCTCTGATTTTATAATTTTGTATTTACAAAATTATACATGGCTAAGTTCCTTTTGCAAAACATTTTATCAAAATGTTTCTCCTATTTCGCAGACCCTGCAAGAAATCCGGGGGAAAAGTTGTTCGTGCCCACGTGCACTACCCCGTTGCCGGCCATGTACAAAGACGGTACTCTTTTCTAACTGTCAGTTTAACATGGAAACGAAACATTCATTGTAACGTGCTCTTTTCTGCAGATGTTTTGGACGAGGGCCAGGGCTGGGTTCACTCGGGTCCCGGTGACGACGGTTGGATTCGGCACACGACGAGGACACCGGGCCCGTTTGCACCCTTTCCAATTTACCACCGCACAAATTCGCTTCCGCGTCGCCTGATGGATATCGTTAGCCCGACACTGTTTACCATTTCACTGTTAACTTTTTTCGAATAACTTTCTGAATGGCAGGTAGGCCGTTCGACAGTGTAAGTTTAACTGTAAGTGGCACTTACCATTTAAAGTTTTTTGTAGCTTCTAGGACTATTAACTGTGCACTTTCCCGGTGTTGGTGAAAGGAAGGTGGATTCTGATTTCAACTAATTATTAAGCATGTACATCGCTGAAGTACATGCACCATCTATACCTTTTTTCCCTCATTTTCGGTGTCATTCTTTGGTGTTAGTTAGCTTCCCTGTAATCCAGCTTCTGTTGTACTAATGGTCATGCACACACTACTTTACCGCAACATTTTTGTAAACTGATACCTCAACTTATAACGCATTGGCGTTTCATACAGTGATGTCTCTGGCAACTGCAGTCAATGAATAAACCATTTCAGTGAACTGAAATGCGTTCAAAGCTGCTTTATCAGTTTACCTACATGTGGCAGTAAACTAGCGTGTGCATGCGCTACTTTACAGCTTTTTCTAATGCAAAATTCTTTCAACATTTCTCATTTTTTCAGGGTGCAAACGATCGTGTTCCGTGGTGGGCGGATAAGCAGAACCCACCCGAGAATGCCGAGCCCGACATGCCCGCCGAGCCCGCCAAGCCCGCCGAGCCTGTCCGGACCGCACCGCCGGGCAAACCCGCTGACACAGCCACGCCCACAGCGTCCGACGTGAAGCGAAATTTGAATTTTGACAATAGTAAAGTGAGTTTGCAGTTCTGTTGCGCTTTCCGAGACATTTATTACAAGAATGGTTCACTTTTAAGCAGTACTTTCTGAACATCACAGTTCTCTGTATAAAAGGGGGGAATCAGTTGGTTCAGTGTTTCACATGTAGCGATTGACAGGATGGGTACGCTGCAGGTCACGCGGAACGAGCTATGTCACCATGCGCTCATAAGCATTCTCTTTCTTTTCGAGCAACTTAGTGTGTTCCAACAGAACCTCCGTAGCTTTACTGGCCATATGCATCTTGCCTGTAAACTGGTTCACTGTGTTCACCAGTTTCTGCACTTGCGTGTTCACGTGTACGATGTTGTTCTCGGTGGTTTTCGTGAAGTTGATGAGCTCATCCATCTGCATTTTGAAAGAAATGGGAAAAAACCGTATTTCTTGAAGAATAACACGTGATCAACTTTGACAAATTTTTGTCAACATGGTCAGTTTTTACTGCACTGTAAACTAACAGCTTGAAATGGTGTCATTCTGGGGCCTGCATCCTCCTCACTCCTGTCAATACTCATGCCTTCCGCTGTGGACACTGAAGTTCCGCTTTGCACTTGTGTTGTTTGATTGGGTGTAGACGCACCGGGTACCGGAAAACGAAAACTGCTTGTGTACACACTGTTACATTTTCTCATACACAAACCTTATCACATAAGAACTGTTTGCTGCACCTGCAATCACAAAAAGCATTTAGCAGTGTGAAAAGTGAAACCCGCCCTTGTCATGTTTCAGGGAAAATGATCATGGCATGCATTTTTAGTGTTTGGTGGCAGTCTCAAGCAGAATGTTGTTGCGTAAATCCTTGTCCAAAACGATCATACGTCACTATTTGGAGCACATTCTTTATTAGAATGTGCTGTTTAAATTTTAATTGGTTCTTGATAGGCAGGTAGCTTTAGAGAAACGATACTGAAATGTGTACACAAGCACCTGTTTGGGGGCGGTGGTGGAAAGGGGTAGGCTGAGGTGTTCGTTGTGGCGGGAAACTGGAACATGCCATGTGAGAAAGTGCGACTGAAATCGGACTGCGACTGTTGCGCAGCGTAAGGCCCGCTGGATTGCTGCCCTTGCTGCGACATGACGCTCTTGTTCCCAACTGCCAGTGAATTAAGTTGTTCAGTTAGGCTAGGCATACTGCTTTTATTCTGTTGTATGACACGTTAGACGTGTGCGCACTTCCGACTTAAATTTTTTTCAGACTGCCCGCCCGCCATCGGAGTATGATCTGACGCTGACTGAGAAGGTGACGTTTGACTTTTGGACATTTAAATTTTGGACATTTTTTGCTTGAACCCACATCATTCATGTTTCAAGCACGCACTGTACACATGAATGTCATGCTAAAAATACCTGTGTGCAGTTGACAGGTTGTGTTACCTTCATTATTTGAAACACGCGGTTTTTAACAACCGTGTGTCATTCTCACGTTTAAATGTTTCGGACATTTTTTGCTTGAACCCAAATCTTTCATGTTTCAAGCACACACTGTAGAAACCTTGCACGATTTCTTCCATACAGCAAAACACTATAAATCTGGAAATATTCGTGTATTTACATGAAAATATTACAGCGAAAATTTATTTGAAATGCACTGTAGTTAAACAGTGTGTCATTGGCAGTAGGATTCAAAGGGGATTGAGTTTTCGGGATCGGGATTGGGATCGGGATGGGCATGGGAATCGGCATACGGATGGGGATCGGGATCGGGATGGGAATCACGTTCCTCACAGTAAACGTGATTTGCTTGAACCCGCTTCTTTCATGTTTCAAGCACACATTTATATACACACATTCCACTATTTCTACAGTACAAATGGCAATTCTTGCGATTCGTGTGTAGGCCCACACGTGCAAGCTTTCCCAATATTTTGAACACACTGTGTTAAAAACAGTGTGTTATTTTCAATACAGTTCAAAGGGAATTTACTTATCGGGATGGGGATCGGGATGGGGATTGGGATCGGGATGGGGATCGGGATGGGGATTGGGATCGGGATGGGGATCGGGATGGGGATCGGGATGGGGATTGGGATCGGGATGGGGATCGGGATGGGGATCGGGATGGGGATTGGGATAGGGACTTGAACCCAAATCTTTCATGTTTCAAGCACACACTGTAGACACCTTGCACGATTTCTTCCATACAGCAAAACAAATTGTGCAAATATTCGTGTATTTACATGAAAATATTACAGCGAAAATTTATTTGAAACGCACTGTACTTAAACAGTGTGTCATTGTCAGTAGAATTCAAGGGGGATTGAGTTTTCGGGATCGGGATCGGGATCGGGATGGGCATGGGAATCGGGATGGGAATCACGTTCCTCACAGTAAACGTGATTTGCTTGAACCCGCTTCTTTCATGTTTCAAGCACACATTATATACACACATTCCACTATTTCTACAATACAAATGGAGATTCAAGCAAGTTGTGTGTAGGCCCACACTGCAAGCTTCCCGTTATTTGGAACACACTGTGTTAAAAACAGTGTGTTATTTTCAAAACGGTTCAAAGGGAATTTACTTATCGGGATGGGGATCGGGATGGGGATGGGGATCGGGATCGGCATACGAATGGGGATCGGGATCGGGATCGGGATCAGCATACGAATGGGGATCGGGATAGGGACTTGAACCCACATCTATCATGTTTCAAGCAGTAACTATATAGACACATTCCACGATTTGTACCGTTCTAAAATCCACCAGCGAGTCTTGCTGTATACATGAATTTGAAACACACTGTGTTTTAAAACACTGTGTAATTGTCACTGCAAAACACTACTTTGAAATATCTCTCAGGCAAAGCTCGAGTACGAGCGACACGTGGCGCTGAAGAGCAAGGCGTCCAAAAGCAAAAGGAGCCTGCACGAAGAACGTGTGAAAAAAGAAAATGTGCGCGCCAAGGTGAAGTGGGACGACTGGGAGGTTAATTTAACTTGGGTACACACGCTGAACTGCAAACTGTGTGCTGGAAACGTCATAAATCAGCTTTGAATGCATGTCAGTTCACCAAAATAATGTATATGTCAAACGCAATTACTGGGGCATAACTCATTCAAGTAAACTGCAATCCGTTCCAAACACATTTATGAATGCCTACAAGCACAAAGTTTGCAGTTTACCATGTGCATGCGCAGATGTAGTAAACTTCTTTTTAAGTTCTCTTTACATGAAACAGTAAACTTAGCGTTGTAAACTGCAGGACGATGATGACGACTTCATCACGCCGCGGTACAGTCAGACCGCCAAGTCGCCACCGAGCGCAGTGGACGTGGAAATGGAAAGGCGGAGGAAGGAAAATGCCAAGAGACTGGAGGAGCAAACGAGGGCGCTGGCTGCACAGGTCGCTAAAGTGGTACGTTTAAATGACCGTTTTTGGCATTTTCAAAAGAAGAGTTTGCATTTACAGTAGCACTTTCTTGTATACAGCAAGTGCCAGTCATCCGCCGCAACAACAGCAGCGTGCGCCGCTCTCGCGTGAATGCCACAAAGCAACTGAAACAGCTTCAGGATGGCCAAGTGGACGAGGACGATCCACAGAAGGACAAGGACTGGGTGGAGGACTTCACCCAGGAGGATGATGAACAAGAGGTAGCTTACGATTCGGACCCCTTCGGTTTGGATAGTTCCGGATCATGCATAATTGTGACTTTCCCATACATTTTCAGTTACGTGACAATCTCACATACCTCCCGTAACTCAGGAAATGAATCCGTTGGGGCCGCGCGGCCGCGGGCCCAACGACGGGTCGCAAACGCCATCCGATGACGATGAGCGGTCGCTGGCGGTGGCCCAGTCAAAGACTGAAAAGCGCCCGAGCAAGCTGAAAGTGGCCGGGAAAAAACCGAAAAAACCGGTGACAGTCACACACCGTCTGCAAGTAAATGTAAACTGTTGCTTGCCTTGCAATTTGTACAATATCATGATAAAACGGTTAGCCGGAAGGCTACCTGTATTTAACAGGATATTTACAAACGTGCATGGCTGGAAACAGTATACTGGACAGTTAAGACGGTGTGTGAGTGACCTCAGATTACCGGCGATGTGAGCCGCGTCGGCGTCGGAGGCCGGCCGAGCGTGCTGATTCCGGCCGAGAAATCGGAAGAATTCTGGGAGAAGTTCCACGAGCTGTTCCAGAAATACCCGCTGTTTGTTTCTGTTTGTATTTTTTTATCACACAAGTAAATGGACGTTGTGAACACGTACATTACTCACAGGTGCTGGAGCATGAAGGAGTGCACCAAGTACGACCTGCATCACCCGGAAAGGCAAACGAACGTTAGTTGCAGTTTACCGCTTACTTTCATTTGAGAGTTAAAGATTCCTTTCTGTAACCATTCTTTCATTTCTTTTTTCAGCGGTCCGATCACCCGGCGGTGAACAGGTCGTGGAACAACTTCACGAGGGAGAGCTACTTCGAGCCCCCGTACGACAACTACCCCGACAACAAGATGTGGTTGACCCGCGAGGTGGCGAACGAGTCCGCCAAAACAAACCAGAACGCTCTGGTGGCCCGCCGCGGCATGTTGCAGTCGATGTGGGACACGAAAAAGCGGCAGTTCAAGGTTAACCATGTTTTAGACTTCTCAGTTTACAGTTGACGAGTACTGCTGTGTCAAATTTCTGTATGCCGTTTTACGGCAAGTGCGGGAAATGTATCTGTTTCCCTTTTCTGGCAAGTGCAAAACATTTTGCAGTATTTGTTTTTGTGCAAGTGCAAATAGCTTTCAGTTTCCGTTTTACAGCAAGTGAAAACAATCTTTTACTTTCAGTTTCAAGTAAGCAACTTTGTTTTACACCGTACATGTAACACTGTTTCACTGTCCTTTCAGAGAGCGTTGACCCAAGCGCGCATACTTTACGGCGGCCGTCTGAGCGGCGTGTCAAACGAGGACCTCGGGGCGCACTACTACAAGAAGATCATGGAGCTCAATTTCGCGACTCTGAAGCACATGGACTACTATGCAGACGAGTCCGGTGAGTTTACCCTTTCCGGGCCATGTAGATGTAAACTTCGCATTTGCATTACGCAAAAATGGTACAACTACTCAGTGTTTCCCGACATCGTGGAACGCCTGCGCAGTCAGGGCCGCACCGCTGAACAAAAAGCCGCCATTCCGAAAGTGGAGCCAGGAGAACTGCCCCAGGTTGATTCAGATAAGCCTTGCGTCAGTGAATTATCACAGTTTGGGGAACAGTACTAACCTTTTCAACACGTTTATTCAGATCAGCCGGCGCGAGCTGGGGCACTACGCGTGGAAAATCGAGTTGGACAAGGTGCGAACCGACTTGAAGGCGGACATCGTGTTTACCCTGGTGCACCAAATGCGGCAATCGGAGGCCCAGGCTATGCAACTGGCGGAAGAAATGATCCAGTTCTCCACCATGCCCATGATTGTGTTCAAAGACGGAAAGGCCAGTAGATGTTGGTTTACTGAAATGTATCATTTAATGTTGTTTTTATGTTTGTACGTTTGTAGCAGTGGTTGTGCACTTTACAGCGACCGATTGGCGCCGGGCAATGCAAGTTTACTGGCACAACGTGTGCCAGGGAAACTTCTACATCATGCTGGGCAAATTGGTAAAAACCACGTTCACGCCGGAGAAATTTGAGCTGCAAAGTATGGCGGTGCAACTCGTGGATTACCGAGTGAAACAGGCTGCGAGTGCCGTTCCCCCCGCGCCAGGGATGGTGCAAACGGTCGATAGCCCACCGCCGGAGGACTTTCACGAGGCGCCCGACATGGCGCAGGACAACGCGCCCATCATGGCGCAGGACAATGCGCCCATCATGGCGCAGGACAACAACCAGGTGCGAGTTGCATGAATGTAACAGGAAAATTGTAAGGAGTGAAGAAAAATGTACTTTGTGTTAACGTTAAAGTGTAATAGTAAATTGTTGTTGTTAAGTGTTACGTTTTGACCATTTTAGTTTTATTTCCTGTTTTTAATATACACTTTTTTACATTGCCGTAACCACCGCCAGACATGCCGCGTGCACGAGCCGCTGACGAACCCCCAGTTTCACAGCGTGCTGCAACAGTGCGCACCCATTATCGACAAGATGGACGTTGCAGCGATCCGTGCAATGCGCCAAAACATGGAAAGTATGCTGTCGCAGTGCACCCAATCGGTAAACTATTCTTTATTGTCATGTATTCAGTCAATTCTACCATATCTTTCAAATGTGCTAATTTGCAGAGCACAAGCGTGAATGCGGACAGCGTGAAGCGCAGCAAACTGCCCTGCATTTGCTCATTCATCAACAACATACGGTTCATCGGCGTGGTGCAGCAGGAAATCGGCGTCATCAACACGCTGCTGAAGGCCGATCTGAACAAGTTCTGTGACATGATCGAGGACTTCATCATGAACCAGGTTATTTGATTGATAAACATTTTGTGGATGGAGTGTGTGTGTTTTCGGGACTGTTGCCTTGAACGTATCTCAACGTCACCACTTAAAAGTAGGAAAAAGTAATTTACTTGAAACGTTTCGTAAATGATGTTAACTTTTCGTAGGAATCGGCCCATACTGGAACGACCGGTTTGCCGATCGTTGCAGCTCCGCCTGCCAATCCGTCTGGCAGTGCGCTGCTCGAACGCCGCCGCCGCAGGACCAGCAGGCTCATTGTGTCGCCCCTCGCCGCGCCGCAAAAGAACGCGGAAATGGACTACAACGTCACGCCGGTGCAGGTGAGTATAACGGTGGTGTTTCATGATGTACGTAAACAGCATGTAACTAACAACCCTGTACTAACTACTAATGTTACTTACATCAGAAAACAAAGCCGGGCAACTTTGCGTTTCCGCAGCAGGAGGCGAAAGTTGCCGAACCGGACCAAGATGACAGTCTGGTACAATACCTGGCTGAAATTGTGAGGATTGCACTCTTTCTTTTGTGTCAACAAACTACTTAAGATGCATCTTTTGGTAAATTGAAAATGTGTAATTTAAAAGATTTACTTCTTGTTACTTTTGATGAAATCCAATTTACACATTCTTATACATATTTCGGTAAATCAGTGTGCACAGTGGTACTTATTTGTAGTAGTGCATTTCTTTATGATTATGATAAAGTGACATATCTTACTTACAGCCGACGCAACAACTGGACCAACTTGCCGGGTCTATGAAAAAAGCCAAGAAATCCGTGCCGACGGAAAAGGGCAAATTGCCCACCGTGCAGAAATTGCCCACTCCGCAACAGCACGTGCAAGCACCGAGTTTGCCGTACACGTCACCGGTGAATGTGAACACAGCGACGACCATCGCCGCACACTTGATGCAAAGGCAGGCTTCCGAGGTTGCCCTGGCTGCCAAGCTTCAGGCGACCCGGTTTGAGGTGAAGCACTTGCAGCAAGCCCTGCAAAACGTTAACATTAGTAAGACATTTCATTACTTCTTCATGTGCAATACCATATGCAAATTGAAATTTCTCATGTATATTTGCAGTCGTGCCACCAGGTGGATGCCACTGAAGACGGCATCACGTACTCGTTTGTGGCATCGCAGGCGCCGCAGCGGCAGCATCAACAGCTGCAGTATGCCGAGGTGACTGACAGTTTCTGTTTTTTTTCCTACTTATAATTCAGTGTTAAGAAGCAAGTAAATTCTATCCGCTTTTTTACAGCCCGCTGAAATGGACTGCGAGAACGACGATGGCGTCGTGCTGCCGCAAAGTGCCCAGAAACGCACTGGCCAGCGTGTACCGGACACAGAATGTGCTGCGAAGCGGTACCGCCTGACAGTAAGTTTCTGTCTGCAGTGCTTCTGTTGTACAACTTTGTTGCCATTATAAAATGATAATATAAACTCAGAATGAGACTGCTGCCAGTTCCCCGGCCAGCGCGCGCAAAAGTGCAAAGAAGAACGAGCAAGCGGCTGCCGGGACCGAAACGGTTAGGATAGAAAATTGCTTCGATATTTTGCTTCGTACTGTAATCTATGTTTACAGTATGAAAATGTGCAGACAAGCGAACCGCCGCCGACCAGTGAACAGCGCCGTACCGTGCCACAGCCCATCCGCCAATCGCGCGCCGGTACGACGCCGCGCAATTGCCCTTTGGATGAGGAGGGCTACGCAAAACGGCTGGCGGTACGTCTTGGGTTCAATTGTGGTTTTCGGTGTTGTACATGTTTCTATGTGCAGTGTCTACTAGACTTTAGTATTTCTACAGTAATTGATATGTACAGTTCCCCAGTGTGCATATATATATATCTGGGAAACAGTTGGAAACTTTTCTATAAGTTTACCATTACAGATGTTCATAGATGTAAACTGTTTACTTCTTTTTAACAAATAGAACGGTATACTAAAATTGCACACATTCTCAGGCGATCAATGAAGACTATTATGAGGAACTGGAGGATTTTGATGATTGAAATGTGTTTTTTTTTTGGTAATGTGAAAGGGGCGTGTGCCTCTGTGCATGTTTACCCCATGTGCATGTCAGCGGTATTCTACATGTTGACTTTCCACGATGCTCCAGGGGATTGGGTAGACTCCTCTGGAGCGATTGATAGTTCTTAAAAATAAAACACATGGACTAGTGGTTTCAAAGGTGAAAATAGATAAACAGTTATGGAAATTGTCGAATTTGAGTTAAAATTAGGGTCCACATGCACACTGGGTTTACATGCACAGAAGGCTTCAGTCATGTGAAAGTTCTGAAAGTAGTGAATACGTTTTAATGCAGTTTCTTATCATTTTACGTTTTCATACAGTTCCTTTTTTTGTAACATTTCAATCATTCGCAAATTATCACATTTCAAAGTGAAAACGTTATGTACTTTTTTAGTTTCTTCCGTATACAATTGTCAAATTTCGCATTCTGAGATAGGTAAACAAGTTTTAAATTTTGCTCAAAAGTGTAACTCTTGTCAACAGCAATATAGTCTTGTTTTTGTTTTTTCTTAGTTTTTGTTACAGCGAGAAGGAGAATGATTTCTTTTTACAGTTTTAGATTTAAATTGAAAATTGGCGAGTACAAAGTTTGGATTTTTTTTTGTCACACTTCCTTTCTTTTTGTCGAAGCAAGAAGGAGAATGATTTCTTTTTTTACAGTTTTAGATATACATTGAAAATTCGCGAGTACAAAGTTTGGATTTTATTTTGTCGCACTTGCATTTCTTTTTGTCGAACTTCCATACAAATCACGTGTCCATGTAATTTTTAATTTTTCTATCCGTAACAACATGATGAAATCACGCAATAAATCTGTTAGGTAGATTTCAATTTGTAAATTGAAGTAAAAAGTAACAAAAACGAATTATTAACAGTCACAATAAAAAACGAAATATCAACAGTCACGATAAAGAACAAATGTTAGCAGACACACAAACGTAATTGTCACGTCTAAATTGTCTACGTTTCGCAACAAAGATACGTTAGGGAATTTGAAAAGTCAAAAAAAATTAGTTTACTGCTCACCTGATAAGTCTCGTGGAATAAATCCTTCCTTATTTTTGGCTGTACGACGCGTCGCGAGTCGCATACGACGCGTCGCGCGACGAAAGCGACGCGTCGCATAATCGTCACTTCCAGTTTACCCAGCTGTGTCACATTCGTGTGTAATCGTGCGACGCGTCGCACTTTTGTGACTTGCCAAAACCACTAACCCCAGAAAGTGAAACACCAACGTAAACTAAAGTACACACGTCGATCAAAAATGTAAACCGACGCGCGACGCGTCGCGTTTTCAGTTTACATTTTTGATCGACGTGCTGTGTTGGTAAACTAGCGTGTACAGCCACAAAATGTCAACAGTTACATACTATCCTAGACACATATCTCAGCCATTTTCAGGGCACCTCACCTTTGTGTCACCCCGGCTGTACTGATCAATACCCATTGCCAGTTTTCAATTCAAAAAGATAGATTCAAAAAGTTTCAATAAGAAAAAGATAGAAATCAATTTCGTATCTTAGCGCTGTCATATGTGAATGTGCTATTCGTTTCTTTTTTTAGAACAAGCATTTTTTTATAAACCTATTGTCTAACATTAAACATCACATTATTTTTATCGATAATTCAACATCCTATTCGATATTTAGCATTCGTAAACCTCTGATTGTCTTACAGTAATATCAAAATATTTTTGGATAAATACACTGCTTAATGTGCTTATCAGTAAAAAAATGGCTAACGCCAAACAAAAAGTGGACGCTGCCTCCA